>CM074972.1:11975956-11980956 GCA_037577455.1 Pangasius macronema
AGAGAGAGTGAGAGAGACAGAGAGAGAGAGAGACAGAGAGAGAGAGAGAGAGAGGGAGGGAGAGAGAGGGAGAGAGAGAGAGAGTGAGAGAGACAGAGAGAGAGTGAGAGAGAGGGAGAGAGAGAGAGAGAGGGAGAGAGAGAGAGAGATTCAGAACCACTACTGAGTCACAGTAAATGAATCATTTAAGAAAATGAATGACAATTTAGAATAACTCATGACTCATCAATCCCTCTCTTTTTTACATGACAGGAGATTTAAAAAAACAGATTGTTTAGTAAGACAGCAACGTTTTCAAGAGCTGAGTCTGACATTACACAGTAACATTTGATGAACAGATTTATATCCTCTTGCGCAGGCGAAAAAAGGAAAGCGCCAGAATGGTGGATTTTGGTGTGGTGCACACTCGCTCTAACACACATGGCTGAGCTCCTACGGAGATTTCGATCGGACTTCAGTATTTCCCGCAGCTTTCTGCTGCCAGTACAGAGATTCATCAAGCTTTTGTTTTGTGAGCGTAAACCCAGTGTGAGAACCCAGTCTGGGACACGTAGAAGCAGCTGAAGCTTCAGCAGCTGTAATTGTCTGAGGCGGATCATTACGGCGCTCTCGGCAACAGCAACACAGGAACACATCGATATCAGCGCGCACCGAGGGACACCGGAGTGTTTGTGTATTTGTGAAAAAACCCAGACAAATTAGCAGCTTGGAGCACCTGAGTACACACGGCACTTCAGTATGACACGAAGAATTCCCCAAATTCCCACCGCAACTTCCATTTTAACTGGATTTCCGATGTCCTTTATCACACCTTATCTTTCTTCATGCTCCGGTTTTCCATCTCGGTTTTATAGATAATCATCAATAAAGCAATTTAATAATCAATAAAATCACGTACCGGGTGGATAAATCTTCTAAAAACGTGTTATTCGTAGCCTGCTCCTCTGTCTCACCTGAATCTCCAAGATGTAGTTGTCCTTGTTGCGGCGACTCAGCGTGCCGATCGACACCAGCGCTCCCTGCGACGTGATGTCAAACGTGTGATCCTCGTTACCGCTGACGACGGAGAAGGCGAACGGCGGCCCGTTGTGTGAGGCGTCTCGGTCCGATACGCTCAGCTGGAGGACGCTGGTCCCGACTGGACGGTTCTCCTACAGATAAAACACACAGTAGTCACATGTTCAGTGTTTTTGGTGGAGATTTTAGTGTAAATGAATAACTCCAGGTAACTGAGGTGAAAGAGTGGGGACTTTTAAATGTTACTCAAAGGTTCTTCTGCCGTTTGTGTGTGTGTGTGTGTGTGTGTGTGTGTGTGTGTGTACGTACCTTCTCTCTGTCCAGATGCCGCGCAACCTTCACCTCTCCCTTTAAAGGGTCAATAGAGAAGGGGCTTCCTTGGTTGCCACTGACGATGGAGTAACGCACCTGGTTATTGGAGGGTCCATCTGCATCTTCAGCCATGACCTACACACACACACACACACACACACACACACACACACACACACACACGCAAACAGTTTAGCTGCATTAGCATTAGGCTTTAATAGTGCATACTCTGTTGCCTATTTATGGTCATTACATGTCGTGTGTCCTGTGAGAGGGCGGAGACTCACCGTCAGCACCGCCTTGCCCGGCTCGATGTCCTCGCTCACCACGGCGGCGTAAACCGACTGGCTGAAAATGGGGCTGTTGTCGTTTATGTCCGTCACATTAATACTAACAATGGCCCTGTCGCTTAGAGACGGCGTTTCTCCGTCTGTCGCCTCCACCGTCAGAGAGAACTCACGGGATAATTCATAATCCAGCGGCGTGATCACGAAAATGACACCTACACAGTCAAGAACAGGAGTTAATCAAAGGAAGAGGAGACTCATCTAGATGGAGGCGGAGTTAAACTTCTCTGTATAAACCGACATCACCGTGGAATAAGAGGCTCTACGTGTACCTGTGTGCGTGTCCACGCTGAACGTGCCCCTCTCGTTCCCATCAACGATGGCGTAGGAAATCTGGGTTTCGGCGTCGCGGCTGGCCGCATGCACGCGCAGCACCTGGGTTCCCGTGGCAACGTCCTCAGGGATGGTGGCGACGTAATCACGGCGCTGGAAGACAGGAGGGTCGTCGTTGAGGTCCAGGACGGATACGGTCACCGAGCAGACGGTGGAGAGGGGGCGGGGCCAGCCACGGTCCGTGGCGCGGGCTCGGAGAGTGTACGAGGGGCGGAGCTCACGGTTGAGGGGTGTGGCCAAGCGGAGCACACCGGAGCGCTCGTCGATAGAGAACGCTCCGTCCGCCGAATCCAACAGAGAGTACACGAGCTCGCCGTTAGAGCCTGCACAGACACACACGTGTTAAAGGAAAATAACACGTCCATCTTCCTTTCATCTCTTTCCGCTCAGACGTCGATTATAGTCATATCATAAAAACGTTTGATCATAACGTTACGTTTAAAGGGTCTTTGTACATGTTTACGCTGAGCAGATCCACAGTCACATTCACACTGAGGCTCCAGAACAAGAGCTTAAAGTTACAAAGCCCTGACACTGGAGACTCCTTCCATAAATATTATTTAAAACTTCGCCATCAGCGTTTACGCTTGTGCTACATCTGTTCACGTGGAGCTTCTGCAGCGAATGAGCTGTTACTGCAGACACCAGCGTGTTAATATGAACCTGTGATTTGCAGCTGAACTACCGTCAGATCTGCTGTTTTAGAAAATGAATCCAGTCAGAAGCGAGAACCCGACAGCGCTGTGCTATAATGACTATTACAACACGCCTATTATTGCTGCAGAATAAATCGTGTACCTGCGCCGGAGAAAACATCATCACGTTTCTAATAAGCCGGTTACTGCGCTCAGGTTGGATAATGAGTTCATTATTTACCGGCGTCTACGTTTATTGATTTCACTCTTGCCAGCATCAAGCCATCACGATGCATTAACACGTCTCCAGTATCCATATGCATCGATTTCGCAAACGGCGCCAGAACCAATAATCCGGCCGCTGCGGCCTGCGCTGACACCGACGCGCAATAAAACCCGCCGGCGTGTAAACACGCGCGAGAGGAATTTGTGGCTCTTTGCCTATGCAGCGTTTAAAAAGAGAGTCAAGCCCCACACACACACACACACACACACACACACACACACATGCACAGAGTGTAACGAGACAGAGATAAAGCGTCTGATTTGCATTTTTTTTCTTTTGCATGTGTTATTAGCTTCGCATTTATCACAGCCCCTGCGGTCCTCCGGCTTCCGTCCCACCACGCTGAAATTGGTTAATGACGTTTAAGTGAATCACGTCGAGTGATTTTTATCTCATGTCACGGGTCGTTCTCCCTGGGGAAAGCTCCCGTGAAGAGATACTTAAAGCTCTAATCAGAAATCGGTCCGAATCACATCACCGCCTGGCATTTAAATCGCTTTCACATTCACGGCTGACAGCAGCGCAGGTTTGGAAAATGTTCCCGTTTCTATAGTAACAGCTCATTCACAGGAACTTGTCATATGGTGACATCGACGGAAGGAGTCGCCAGTGTTAGCACATATTATCATATACCGTGTATAAATACGAACGTATTCATTACGATTCACGATTTATAGCACGAAGCCAAACCGAGACAATCCTCGAACGCTTCAAACGTGTGACGCTGTAAACGTACACGCGATGCGCAACAGCTGTATTCGCGCCAATAAAGGACGCGACGGGAGAAGAGAAGGAGAGAAAGCGGTTCGCGTGGGCACGAGCTTCTCAAACACAGCCTGGAATTCAGAGCTGCTGAAAAACAGGATGACATTTACGACGGAACTGACAGAGCGACGCGAACAAAGGACACTGAAAGAGGATCTCATAGTGGAGAGAGAGAGAGAGAGAGAGAGAGAGAGAGAGACAAACAGGGTCAAGGGCGTACATGTTCAGACATTGAACACTTATCTGACTCTCTCTCTCTCTCTCTCTCTCTCTCTGTCACACACACACTCCTATATATATATATAAAGTCTTACCCAGCTTTCATCTTTCAACTCTGCTTTAACTTCATCTGCTCTTTGATGTCTGCACTTTGAAGCTGGACAAAAGTTTTCCCCTTTCACTGATAACCAAATCTATTTCCCCGTGCTGGTGAAACATGGCCGACTTCATCGGTGTGTTTTCACTAATTATGAACGATGGTGTGAAAATTCAGCCATCTGCTCCTTTCTACAGCCTCACCAGCAGCAAGTGTACCAGCATGAAATGTTTGTTTTTTTGCTAAAATATCAGAACAATGACATCACATTTTCTTTTCGCTTCTTGAAAACAACGCAGAAAACCTCATTTAAAGGACTAAAGTGCCGCCGCATCATGCTCTCACACCACTATGGAAACAACAACTCAAGAGTTTCTCAAAGTGTGTTAGTCCAAGCTGAGACACTGCTGCCTAATCTGGTATTTTGCGCTCCACTAACGGGCGATGTAGCTCACCGGTGTCGAGGTCTGTGGCCTGCAGCTGGGCGACGGGCGTGTGTATCTCCGTATTCTCAAACACAGTGAGGACGAAGGGGTCGGCGGTGAAGCGTGGAACGTTATCGTTGACGTCCTCCACCGTGACCTCGACGTCAGCCTCGCAGTATCGGCCGCCTCCGTCCACCGCACGCACCTTCATCCTGTGCAGCGCTTCCTGCTCATAGTCCAGCGTGCTAAAGGTCTTCAGCTCGCCTTCGAGAACAAGAACACACACAGCAGATCGGGTCAAAAGCTTCAACTCATCCCTCAGACACGGGCATTTTTCCCTTCCAGAGACGCTAAGGACCTTTAACTCTCCAAAAAACAAGCTTTCAGGAACCTTTTTTTAAAGAATGTACACCTCTTTCCTCAGACACATAAATACAAGCACACAAACAAATAACGGAAGAAAAATGGAAAATAAACTGACGGCGAATAGCAGCAGAGCAAACGGGGTTTATTTTTATTAATTGGAAATGTTTAAATGTTTCAATTAACCAAGTAATTAAAAAA
>CM074972.1:11983456-11993189 GCA_037577455.1 Pangasius macronema
AAACGACTCTCTGAGCTCTCACCGGTGCAGAATGATGCTTTTTGTCTTTTAAATGTGACGTTTCACACAAGGACCTTTGCAAAATTACGGCTCAGTGAAATTCAGTTCCTCTCAATTTGTTCTCATGCTGTCTGAAAAACGCTGCTTACTTTTGAATTTGCATGAAGTGGACGAACTTTCTTCCAACTTAACTGACAGTAGTAACTCGTTTATAGGCCATTTTTACTATTCACACGTACACAAAATCTAAAAAAGGTTCTCAAAGGTTCTTAAAAATTCAGATCCAACTCGGATCGATGCATCAGTTTAAAAGGCAACAATTGAAATGAATCGATAAATCAATTATTATCTGGCTAAAGTTCTACAGTTCTGCAGATCTTCTAAGCACTAGCTAAGAACCTAAACTACTGAGCGTCAAGAGTCTAGAACCGATGGAACACCTTGGATAAGCAGTGAGACGTCCAGTCACCTTAACGAATGACCTACATGCATGCATCACTATCTTACCTTTTCACAAACAGGACTGTTGTCATTGGCGTCCAACACTTTGACCTCCACCACTGCCCGGGCAGTGAAGGTGCCGTCGGTTGCCGTGATGTTGAGATGATAATTGTCCGTCTCCTCCCTGTCTAATGGCTTTCGCACCAACACCTTCCACTCGCCCTGTGTGTGCTCTACACCAAACTGCCCCAGGGGGTCACCACCTTCAAACAGAGATCAAGTCATTACCCCACTGCACAGGTTTCAGCATGAGGAAGCAGTTACAGTTCACACTCAATCAGCCAAGAATTGATGCACCGACAGCGATCTTAAGGTTGCCATACATATGCAGTGTTTAGTCCGTCCGAATGGATCCTTGGCGTGTTCTTCCCCTCAGTGCAGTTACTTGATTATAGCGAAAAAAGATTCGACTCTGAATCAAGAAGTGAACCAAATATTCTGTGTGATTTGGTTTGCAGCATTGTTTTGCAAAACTGTTCAACTGTTAAACGGAGTGTGAGGTGCAAACTGAGCCCAAGGACAGAGCTGTAGTGTTGCAGAAAAGTCTGAAGGTGTGGGCCAACAAACCAAAAAGAGAAATTAAACACTGGATTGAACACATAAAATGTTTGAAACAACCTATTTATATAATTATCTAATCATTTATTTAGCACTGGCTCTCTGTGCTTGGGTGATTTTGTGATTTCTACACACCCTTAGCAAAAGGCTGTTTATCTTTCTCCATAGCCATATTTCTGACCAGTGAATGAAAGAGTTTTACAAGGACATTTTCAGCCCTACTTTCCCCTCAGATAATATCTTCTTTTGCTTTTTGGTTTGCTTAATTATGTGTATTATGAAACCAAAGAGCAAACAAACCAAAAACATCAATTTTGCCCTGATTCAAACTCGACAAATGGAACAATAGTTGTAAAAGCTCCCTAACAAAAATATCACCAGTGCACTTTTGCATGATTCATATTTCATACATAGTCACACGTCCTGCAAAGAGGAGCATAACAAAGGAGTTAAGGTTGCACAAGGCACAGGCAGATGCTCATTACAACCTCATTTCTAAGATCTTGGGATATTCAGCTTGGCAGAGTTTTTCACACGAGCTAATTAACACCAGAGCCTGCCCATTTCCCCAGCCAATTCCGAAGAGTTACTGGAATAATTACACAAGCAGGACTTTTTCTACTGACCTAAATATTTAGGCTTGTAATTTGAAACTTGTTTACAGATTGAATGGGGAGAATATTTGAGCAAGCAGATGGTATCTTTATACTGGCTGGTTTAAGTGGCTCGGCAGTGATAAGCTGTTATTAGTGCAGGATAATTGAGTGTTTGTAGATTAGCAATATTCTGAATTAGCAATATCTCTATGTTTACAGACAATTGGAAATGTTTTGATATGAGTAACAGAAATGGCAACCAGCCATGTTTAAGGAATTTGCGTACCTGTAATGAAGTATTCGACTTGTTTGTTGATGTCCTCGGAGTCTGCGTCGGTTGTGCTGAGGATGGCGATCACGCCACCAGGGGGATCGTCTTCACTCACTGTGCCTTTGTATATCTCTGCTGTGAATCTGGGTGGGTTGTCGTTCACGTCAGCTACCGTTACTTCCACTTTGGTGCTCACTGTAAGCTGTACCTTGTCTCCACGGTCAGCGGCCAGGACTGACACGGTGTACTTGTCTCTCTGCTCGCGATCCAGCTCCTTCAGTGTGGTCACCCAGCCCGTTTCGCTATTGACAGCAAACAGTTCTGCTATGTCCACTGAATCCTGGACGGGGTTAAGACTGTAGCTCACCTGCCCATTGGTGCTTGAGTCCAGATCTGTTGCCTTCACCTGTATCACAGAGGTGCCTCCAGGGAGATTCTCAACCACAACAGCTTCATAAGGGTCTGATTCAAATAACGGACTGTTATCATTTACATCCTTGACCTGGATGTTAACATCCACAGAAGAGATGACTTCATTCCCTTCGTGGTCATTTTGTGCCTGGAGAATGAATTGATACCACTTTGTGCTCTCATGGTCCAGTTTCTTCACCAGCTTCAGAGTTCCTGTGTCACGGTCAATCTCAAAAACCTCATCTTTGTTGCTCTCTAGGGTGTTACCCTTTATCAGACTGTAGAACACTGGCTGGTCACTCTCGGCCTGAATCACATCTATTTTTGAGCCTAGAGGACGATCTTCTTCAATGGCAAACCTGTAGTATGGTTCTAGGAACTTCGGCACTTTGACCTCCGGGGCAAGTACTCTAATGTAGACAGGGACAACAGAGGATCTAGAAGGGTTACCACCATCCCTTGCCCGTACAAGGAAAGCATAGAGGTCGTTTTCTAATCCGATGAGACTCTCTTTAGTCACGATGACCCCACTGAGTGGGTGGATCTCAAAGTTCTCAGATACGTTATCTGTGTCTGCTTCAATAGTGTAGGTTATATCTGCATTGCTGCCTTCATCCATGTCAGACGCTGCAATTTTAACCACCGTTGTTCCTCTAGGAACATCTGATCCTATGTTGACTTTGTATTCTGCAGCTCTAAACTGTGGGGAATTATCATTAATGTCAGTTAGGATCACGTTGATGGTACAGAATCCCACTTTGCCACCACCATCTTTTGCCATTAAGGAGACTTGAATGATTTTCTCCAAAGCATTCTCGCGATCAAGGCTCTCCAAGGTGAAAATTTCACCATCTTCATTCACAGAAAATTTATCTTTAGCAAAGTCATTGACAACCTGGTATGTGACTCGTCCATATATGCCTGCATCTTCATCTGATGCCGGAGCCTCTGCCACTAACGTTCCAACTGGAGAGTTTTCTAGAAGCTCGACTATGTAGTCAACTTGAGGGAAGGAAGGACTGTGGAAGTTCGCACCATTGACAGTAATTTTTACAAGAGCAGAGTTTCTGAATACACCATCAGACACAGAAACATTAAGGTTATACAAAGGTTCCATGTGTGGCTTCCTGTGATTTGAAATCACAACAGCCCCAGATTTTTTGTCTATGACAAAGTTCTGCTCCTCATTTCCTGACAAGATTGAAAACTCAAGTTGTGCACTATCAGAGCTGTCGGCATCAGAAGCCTGAACCTGCGTCACAAAATGGCCACGGGGAGCCAGCTCACTGACAGCTGCTTCATAAACCTTTTGTGAGAACACAGGAGCATTGTCATTAAGATCTATAACATCAATCATCACAGTGACTTCACTGGAAAGCGCTGGAACTCCTCCATCGACAGCTCTGACTGTTAGCTTGTGTTGCGTTTTCTCCTCATGGTCTAACATGAGTGCTGTCCAGATTGTACCAGTGTCACGATCGATAGTAAAATAATCAGAGTTTTTATCACTGTTGGCTATTTGGTAGAACAGAAGTTTATTGTTACCCGTGTCTGCATCAACAGCAGATACCTGTACTACAGCGGTGCCGATGACAGAGGCTTCAGAAAGGCTTGCATTATAAGACTTGGCTAGGAACACGGGTGGGTTGTCATTCACATCCTCTAAGATTATGTCAACAAATACGTCAGCTTTAGCACCAGTCAGCGAATCTGTGGCTCTTACACTTAGTTTATAAGCAGGGTGTGTCTCAAAATCAAGAGGCTGTACCACTTGTATAACACCTGTGTTGAAGTTGATGTAGAACTGATTGTAAGGATCACCCTCTGTGATGGTGTACACTACCCTTGGCCCTTCTGAATTACTAGCCTGTACATGGATAATGGGAATGTGTAGCTGTACATTCTCAGGAATCTCTAGGCTGTAGAAAGGTTTTTCAAACACTGGTATGGCTTTATCCACTACAGTTATAGGCACTTCAGCAGTTGCTGACAATGGTGGTTCCCCACCATCTGTAGCCACAACTATAACCACAAACTCTGGGTCCATTGAGTCCATCTCAAATGAATTTTTCAGTGATAGTTCTCCACTAGCGCTTATCTGGATGTATTCATTTAGTTCCTGAAGATGATACCTTATGTCAGCATTATTTTCCGTGTCAGAATCCACGGCAGTCACTTGTCTAATAATTTGGCCCACCTCTGCATCCTTCTGAACCAGTGCATGGTAAGGCAGATTGACAAACATTGGTGGGTTGTCATTGATGTCCTCGATGGTTACTGTTACAAGAATGTGAGCCATGTCAGATGATTTGTCCTCTCTGGCCACTTCCACTACAATGTCATAAGCATCCTGTTCCTCACGGTCAAAGGGTATGCCAGTCGATGAGAGAACCCCAGAAGTACGGCTGATCTCAAACCTTTTATCTGGGTTTAAAATGGTGTAAAATAGAGGCTCATTCACTTGGTTTCCCACAGCAGCAATGACAGCCAGAGTTTTCTTTTCCAAGGAGTTCTCCTGTACAAAAGCCTTGTAGGAGTTCTGAGTGAACTTCAGACTGCTTGCTTTATTCTCTCGAATGCTGATTTTCACTGATGCCATTTTGGAAAACCTGCCATCAGACACCCTAGCCTTCAGCTCATACCTACTTCTCAATTGTGTGACATTTTGAATAGTAATGACCCCTGTGAGTGGGTCCATTTTAAACTTGTCTCCAATGTTGCCCTCTGCAATTGAGTAGAGGAGTCTAGCGTTTGGTACCGAGTCGGCATCAGTCGCATTGACTGTGATGACTTTCACTCCTTTGTAAGTTGGCACTAGAACTGTCGCCTCATACAAGTCCTGGGAAAACTGTGGTGGACAATCATTGACATCTATGACTTCGATGGTCACGTTGGCAGCCTTTTCTGCAAAGTGACGTGGGATTCCCATGTCATGTACTTGAACTGTGAATCGAAAAACAGATTTTTGCTCATAATCCAACTCAGTTGTAGTTCTTATTGCTCCAGTGCTAGAATCAATGGCAAAGTAGTTGTGGGCAAATGGTTCCACAATTTGGTAGACTAGCCTAGCATTTGCATCACGGTCCATGTCTAAAGCGCGGATGACTAAAGGAGTGCTATCTTTGGTGAGAACCACACTTTTCACAGGAGACGACTCACTAACTACCCCAATAAACTCCTCCTGGATAAAAACTGGATCATTATCGTTTTCATCCTTTAGGTGAATCAGAAGCGTAGCATTGCTAGCTTGGCCAGCCATGTTGGAACCCTGAATGGTTAGTGTGTACGATGGAATGGTTTCATAATCCAGAGCCCTTTGAGTCACAACGACTCCAGAGTTGGGATTAATGTCAAATGCCCCATTAACATTTCCATCCTTGATCTGATAGAAGACCGATGATTGGCTGGTGGCTGTAACCAGACTTACAAAAGTTCCAGGAAGAGCAGTTTCACTGATCTCAGCAGAATACTCTTTCTCTGTGAATTTAGGCATAGCGTTGTCCGAGACAGTAACCGTGATGTCAATGGTTGCTGTAGCACTAAGGGGCGGAGTTCCTCTATCTGTAGCTTTCACTGTCAGCTCAAAGTGATTGTTGTTGCTTCGGTCCAACTCTTTTGCCACAGTGATGGTCCCAAGGACAGGATCAATGGCAAAGGAATTAGCCACATTTCCTGCAGAAGAGAGGCAAGAAACAGACGTTGTATATTACCATGCTTGGCTGAAGTATTGATTTCTTTTATTCTTTCAGGAAACTAAACTGTAGACATATATTTTCTGACTGTGACTGTGACATTTAAATAAATTTGGTGGGAATATTAATGAGATGTAATGATCTAACGCCCTCACAAACAACAGATTTTTTTTTAAACATTAATTAGTGTTCCATTGAATATGACAGGTTGAAAATATGACATTTTAATAAAACTTTGGCTGCACTATTTCATCAGCTATGTCTTTTTCTGGTGATTATGAATGCATTTCTTTTCTGTAAAACTGGTCTCTAACATTTTTTATTCAACAAGAGATCGATATTTAGCTGAACTTCAGAGCTACATTTTCACCTTTCAACACGACACACAATGAGTGTGTGGTCCGTGAGTAGTGCTGACTGTCTGGACTTTACACTCCAGTTAGTTTAAGTCATGCGAGGCGCTTCAAAAATGTGCATTCTCAACATGGTACGTAGTGTCAGAGAAACAGCCCCGCTCTGCTGTCCAAACACTGGCTATTTATTAAGACAACAATAATGGGAAATGAAAAAGGGAGGAAACCACCAGCCTACTGCATGCTTCACAATCCTCTTTAATTTGTCTATATCTTTTTTCTTCCCTCTCTGCTATCCCTCGCTCTATATCCTTCACTTGGCCACTCAGCTCTCTCCCCTCCCACCTCTTCAGTCTTTTTCCGTCTCTACATGACGTCTTCTCGCTTTCAAACGTGCCATTCATGATTGAGAGGCTGGTGGGTTGGAGACCTCTGGATGGGACACATAAACTCTCCCACTTTCATCTCTCGCTGGTTCTCTGCTCTTTACGGACAGAGACACAAAGGAAAATGTGGGAGACATGACAGGAATGCTCTGCCTACCACTCGGGGTCTGTCAAAGCACGTCACCTCATGCTCTCCAAATCTTTTCATGTGTCACTGTGCTATGTGTGCAAAATTTAAGGCCCATAAACATGAGCATCCAGGACATAAACTGAACGTTCTCTTCAACGTAGTCTCCTAAAGCAACTGAAATGATGCCATCTGTTTGAAGGTATACAGCGCTAATCCATTATTACCTGCAAGAAGCTTGTGATTTACACCAGGAATTTTCCATAGTAACAGTTTACTATATCACTTTACACACAATGCCTTGGCGCAATAACATAAAAGAGAACTGATGTTCTCATAGAGAACTTGAAAGACATTTGGGTTAGTTGTTGAGTACAATTTATGGAACACGTGATCGCAATGAAACAGCTTTTTGGTCTCACTTGTTTCACAGTGCTGCTGAATAATTATCTGTAACTGCAGCCCTGACAGAAGTGCATCTGCAAAGCACAGGTTTATATTACTGCGCTCATTTTAATACGCTATCGCTTCCATAGCAACAGCTCATTCACAGATACTTGTATGGAAGTCGTTCCATGTAAACAGATAAAAAAAATCTGCTTTTTCTTCTCCACATGGATGGAAATTCTGTAAGGAGATGTTTGATTAACATTAACATTTGTGGAAGGAGTCTCTAGTGTCAGATCTTTGTAATTTTAGGTTTTCCTACATTAGAAAGTCATGGGAGATGTGTTCATGGTTTATAACTTCATTACTGATTTACAATTAATAAGATAAATTTGTTGGATTTGAAGTGACAAATTACTTCATAGCAGTAGGTGGGACTTTTAGCTCTTTTAGCTCCGTAGCTCTTTTATTCCCCTGTTCTATGACTTGGCCAAAGCTTTAATTTAGCCTTAATTTAATTTTCATTAACTTTTATCTCCTAATGGGAATTGATTTGTGTCAACAATAAAGGACGAGTTTTTGGAAGATGTTCAAAGGTTTTACTGAAGGCCAGGGATTTGAACTCGCAACCTGTCGATCTCTATTAGTATTGACAAACACCAGAACTTTAACCAATCCTTCACTTTTCTCATTTTTTTCACCTACTAAGCTTACCTAAGTGTTTTATTTAAAGTTTGTGATGTAGCACTGAAGGTCTCACTATATAATTCTGTTGTGCATCATGCATAATAATAATAATAAAGTTGACTTTAACTGTTCCCAGTAATGTTCACTCGAAAAATGAACATTTTAATAGCAGTTACTAATCACCTGACTCGATACTGTAGACAATCTCGGCGTTTTGTCCTTTGTCCTTGTCCAAAGCGGTGACCTGCAGCACGGATGAGCCGACAGCGGCTGACTCGAACACACGCGCCACATACGGCGCTCCGAAAAACCACGGCGCGTTGTCATTAGCGTCCTCCACTCTGACGATCACTCGCACAAGGTTCCGCTTCACTGGAATGTCCTGGTCTCGCACCTTAGAAGAAGCAGGAGGAGGAGGAGGAGGAGGAGGAGGAGGAGAGGTCAAAACACGCTGGCAGCAATTCTTCCGTCTTCAATAATCAATTCAAAAGGGCCAACTCATTAAAAAGCAATAAAGAAAAAAAAAATTGAGAAAAAGAGTTTGAGTTTAACAAAGGCAGAAAACGAGAGAGGTTAAAACAAGCTGACGGCGATTTTTCCATCTCCGATAATGTAGTTAGTGCAACAAACTCATCAAACACTCCTCAGAATATAAACAGGTTTTTTTTTTTTCCAATTTCTCAGAGACATGCACCGATGACTTGCGAACAGAGCGACAAACAAACCCAGAGAGAACATCAGGTGAGGCGACGCATGACTGACTCAACATCTCATATAATGACGACAAATCAATTCAACTAAATAAACACTGCCACATGATACACACACACACACACACACACACGAAGGCACGCTATCTACAGCTCCACAAATACAAAAAAACAAATCGAACTAATTAAGAACAAACAAAATCAATCAGAACTTTTGGACCACAAACCGTCTGTGAGTTCATTTCAATGTAATAGCCTCATATGTCTCTAATTAAACTCCCTGCAATAATTCTACAAAAAAGCTCATACTTCATGATTAAAAACAGCGCATTTGCAACGCCAGCAACTGTTTACGGCATCGTATTAATTGAGAAAAATTAAACGCACACAATGTTCCTCATCTTCGCTGCACGATGTTTGCTTGCGTTCTACAAGATTCATTGTATTTCAGTCTTTTCCATAAGCTCCGTAATCTTATTTTCCAGTAAACGATACGGTAGAACTGGAACTGTCATCTGCATCACTCCCACACACACACACACACACACACACACACACAGAGGTATGCAGGCATGTACCATGACGGTGAGTGTGTGCTGGCGCATGGCCTCATGGTCGAGTGCCTCGGCTGTGTACAGCGCGCCGGTTCCCGGGTCCAGGCGGAACTTGCGCAGGCTGAACGGGTCGGTGCTGCTCAGCAGCGTGAACGTCAGTTTGTTCTTCTCGTCCTGATCGGTGGCGCTCAGGCGTAGCACCTCTGTGTCAGGCGCCGCGTCCTCGGGCACGCTCACCTCGTACCGCGGCTGGGAGAACTGCGGCCGATGGTTGTTGGTGTCGATCACTTTGATGAGGACCTGTCGGGGGGAAGAAGAGTGAGATCAGAGTGCATCATACTCATATTCATTCTAGTTTTGAAAATAAAACGTGTGCTAATTTCTACACTTTCTTGCTAACTAGGTTCATGAATAATGTAATAACTAATTTTACAATACTGTCCTTTGCAAAAGTGATGCCATTTTCAATGCATTTCAGTGCATCTCTGCTAGCTACACAA
>CM074972.1:11993289-12008973 GCA_037577455.1 Pangasius macronema
CTAATTTTACAATACTGTCCTTTGCAAAAGTGATGCCATTTTCAATGCATTTCAGTGCATCTCTGCTAGCTACACAACAATATAGCATAATTATTAGCCCCTAAACATGCTCTAGAATATAAGGCTCTCATTTCTATGCTTGCGTACTAGCTGCTACTTGCTAACTTGCTAACTTGCTACTTGTTAAATGATGCATGATTATCAAAATGGCTAATAATAGCAGTTCTAGCTGGATGTTATACTAGCTAGGATGAAAATCTGGATGACTGATTGTTAAACTACCTCAGGAACTATATATTGTGTAGCTACTGTGTGACTTTCATTGTAGACATTATATTTTATGATGAGGGGCCTTTGCATATTGTGCAAGATGAGTTCATTCACTCCAAACAACAAACAAACTCATTCCCCCATTAACACTGAGGGTTCGCCAATGAGATTTTAATAACCGTCAGGCGTACCACACTCACATTCACGTAGCAGCGAATGAATATCAGAATGATATTTAGTCCATATCATGCAGCTCCAAAATAAAAAGAGCAATTAGCCCTTGGTAATCAGACTGAAGCAATTAGACTTTTTCTTTCTAGCATTGCTGCTAAGCCAAGCGAATAAACGCTTGATATTTCAAATCCAATCTAACCCTGAGATGAGCTATGGGTGGGTGGCGTTGGGAAAATGTTACGGATTGACATCTTCTTTCTCTAAATACCAAAAGTCGCTTGCCGCAATAATGCAAAAGGCTGTATTTCATTAACGGTTATAAAACAGCTGAATGGAGTTAAATGTCAACGCTGAGACTATGGCGTAATTATCCGCGAGCTGACGGCGTGACCTGGTCACGGAGAGAGCAAAACAAAACAAAAGCAGGCGCGTGCACAACACACCAATGAGCGGCCTGAGACACAATAACAACCGCGGCAATACTTTTTCAATAACAGTATGTAGTAATAATAAGCGGTAACGTTGTATTAACGACTTGAATGGATGTTAACAGAGATGCTAGCTAACATTTTAAAAAAACTAGCATGGAGAAACTAGCGCAGCAGCAAATGCTTTATTAGACTGTACAAATGACTGTGGCTGTGCTGTGAGGGAAAATAGTATGCAGGGACATCAGAGAGGTGCTAGAGTGTAGACCTCGAGAGTGTGTGCGTGTGTGTGTGTGTGTGTGTGTCTTCCATGTGTGAAAAGCAAAATGTACTATCCCGAAAGAGCTGGCCTGTTTTTATAAAGTGCTAGAAGAAGACAAAACGTCCCTCCCTCGGTTCCTCCACTCGGCTCTCAGAGACTGAACAACATGCCATCAGGCTATGCAGCCACGGCCCCCCCGCCGGCGGCCATATTGAATCCAGAGCTCTCAATAAGAGAAGCCCATATTAGCTGGCTGGATGTGACAGCAGATAAAGGGAGCTTGGCAGCAGAGAGAGAGAGAGAGAGAGACAGAGACAGAGAGAGAGAGAGAGAGAGAGAGAGAGAGGGTGTTAGATGTAGAAAGAGAGAGAGGGAGATGTGAGAGTGGAAAAAAGGAGGAATAAAATTGTGAAACAGACAAAGAAAAAGGGGGAGAAAGAGAAAAAAAAGAAAAGAGAGAGAGAGAGAGAGAGAGAGAGAGAAATGGGGGAAGGGTGGAGGAGTTTGTCTGGCTGCTCTCCTGTCTGTGAGGTGCCCACAGTGGAATGCAGCACAGTGGAGTGTGTGTGTGTGTGTGTGTGTGTGTGTGTGTGTGTGTGTGTGTGTGTGTCTGTGCATCGGTTCATCCCTGAGGACCATCATACTGGATCCAGAAAGAGAAATCCCTCCAGGGCACACTCACTAAACTCCTAACCTCGGCATTGAAGGAATAATCCAGCATTTTTCAACTTTGTTTGTTCACTGCAGCTGTAGAGTGTGTGTGTGTGTGTGTGTGTGTGTGTGTGTGTGTGTGTGTGAGATAGAGAGAGAGAGAGATAGAGAGAGAGAGAGAGAGAGAGAGAGAGAGAGAGAGATTACCACATATTGACAGGTTTCCCTGTGCTGAGAAAACAACACAAAACCTGTTTACTTCAAACTCAAAACCGGTCGCGTACCACCACACTACTCCTTTACAATGCAACCATAAAGGCAGCTGTTGAGTTCCTTCAATAAATCTTTAATGAAAAATATGAATTATTCACATACTTTATAACGAAGCTTTAAATCTGTGAAATCGGTCCTTTCAGCGAAACACTTTAACGAGGAGGACCTTGCTAAGGCTCAGGTTATGCTAAGGTTGGCGTAGGAACACTAAAGATAACCGACTAACTCAGTGTACTGCTAAAACTCTACACAACTTTGTTAAGATGTTCTGTCATGTTACTGTTAGGTCCAAGCTAGCTGTTAGGACTGTGCTAAGGTCAATATTTGGGTCACAATATTGTTATCAATCATTAGCTTAGTAATGCGCTTGTTAGCTAAATAAAGCTGCACCGATCGCGCAGAGTCATGCTAGCTAGCTTCTAGTCTGAGGTCCATGCTCATTGTCAGGACGACACATCTAATAACAATGAAAACGTGTGTGAAGAGATGTCAGCAAAGAAACTAGAACCGCTTCAGTTAGACTTTCCCTCATGTCCGTCTTATCTACTCACCTTCGTTGCTCCAGTGTAACTGCTGGACGCTTGAGTTTGTTATATATCGTTGTGTATTTTGAATATTTTTTCAACACCTGCCGCTAGACTTCCGTTATAAGTGAGTCTTCCTTTAAAGATTCAACCCACACACACACACACACACACACACACACACACACACACACACACAAACACACACACTACGTGATTAAAATAGAATCATTAAGAGACATATTCTCCTCTGCTACTGTTTTTATCTCCCCTGGACAAAACGGTATTGAATGGGATTGTCCCAGATGCTGTGCTTTGACAAAAAAAAAAAAAAGTCGCCAGCAACAAAGAGGACAAAAACAATGAAATCAGGGCAGAGCTGAGGTTCTGCGTTATCACAGACAGAACACATCATTCTGATTCAGATGAAAAGAACAGGAAGATGTTCGGTATGCGATGGGAAAAACAGCCAGGAAGGAACACGAATTTGGAACTGAAGACGTGTTTACCGCTGGGACAAACAAAGACGTGTTAGACACACCAAAGACGCAGAGTGAATTCCGACTTTAATCTGCTTATCTCGCTCTGTTTTTAGAAAAGAAACAATTCAAAGCACATGATATGAGGTTTAGAGCACGAGGACACGTCTCCTAATCCTCCAGGTTCGACTCGTCACGCAGACCAAAAACAGACACTAGGCATGAGGCAATAATTTGTTTTACAACATATCACAATATTTAGTATTTAAAGTTCCTGTTCAGGTCGAGGCGACATTTTTTGGTGGTGTTTGTGTTCCTAAAACCAAATCCGTCTAACTAGAAAAAGTGGGAGATGGAGGCAGACGAAGTCCTGTAAACACAGGAGGCAAAGATGGAGGCAAAAGCCAAAGATATTCCACACAGAAATGCAGCCATGTTTATTTTTCACAGAGATGGTAACTAGAATATTTAAGCCAATGCTTGAGCTTACGCCTATTAGCAAACTCAAGCAACTCAGGAGGTGAAACTTGATTGGGTGTATTTGAGCGGGAGGTGAAATCTGATTGGGTGTAGTTGAGTGGGAGGTGAAATATGATTGGGTGTAGTTGAGTGGGAGGTGAAACATGATTGGGTGTAGTTGAGTGAGAGGTGAAACATGATTGGGTGTAGTTGAGAGGCAGATGAAACTTGATTGGGTGTAGTTGAGTGGGAGGTGAAATATGATTGGCTGTAGTTGAGTGGGAGGTGAAATATGATTGGGTGTAGTGGAGTGGCAGATGAAATCTGACTGGGTGTAGTTGAGTGGGAGGTGAAATATGGGTGTGGTTGAGTGGGAGGTGAAATATGATTGGGTGTAGTTGAGTGGGAGGTGAAATATGGGTGTAGCTGAGTGGAAGGTGAAATCTGACTGGGTGTAGTTGAGTGGGAGGTGAAATATGGGTGTAGTTGAGTGGAAGGTGAAATATGATTGGGTGGGTAGGAAGTGGGAGTTAAAATACTGTATGATTGGGTGGGTGGAGTTAAACAGGTGAAACATGACTAGGTATAGGGGGAAGACAAGGTGAAATGTGATTGGCTGTAGGGAGGGGGAGGTGAAACATGATTGGCTGTAGGGAGGGGGAGGTGAAACATGATTGGTGAAGGGGAAAAGGAGAAGAAATGTGATCGGGTTAGGGAAAGGCGGAGGTGAAATGTGGGGGGCGAGAAGGTGAAACACGATTGGGCTTTCTGGAGGGGGAGGCGAAACGAGACATAAAATTATTGGTTATGATATTTTTATTTTATTATATTTGTCCCGCCCACAATTTAAAAATTAGGGAGTGCTTAGAGGCGGGAAAAGATTGCTTCACTTCAGCCAAAGAAGAATTTTTCTCTTTTACGTTATTACAGATTCCACAAACAAGGAATATTTTAATAATAGATATATAGTGTATATATATAATATATTGCTGTATATACTGTAACGAAAAGGTTGTGCGAATGCGGCTCTAATCAAGCCTTTATTTCCTCTCGTGTTTCCAGGCGGCTCTTTATTACTGCAAGTGCAAATATTTGCAATACACACCTGCTGAGCAGCTCGCGAGATATCAGGACGTGTTGACAGGGACGTGCGGTGAGCAAAAAAGACGCTAATAGTCCAAAGTGCTGAAAAGCAAGAGGTGACTGGAACGGAAAAAAAACCAACATGGCGCTTCTCCAAAGCCACAAACTGTCACACACAAACATGTCAATCAGTATCGGAAAAGACAGCGTCACACCGACTTCCTGCCACTACATCAACATGCTGCGGATATGACTGTGTGCTGATGTTAAACCTTACAACAATGATGATATTATATTATTATTACATTATATTTATGAATGTAAGCTTTGTAAACAAAATTTGAGACTCGCCTCCGAGCTTTTTACACAATAAACATGTATCACATGATTGACGCTGCATTAGAGAGAAGATTCAAGGAATACTTGGAAAGCATCAGGAGAATGATAGAGGAGTGTTTTGGAAGTGTTTTTAAAGAACACTTGTAAAATGTTTCATGAGCAGTTTCTCGAGAAAACGAAGAGTCTTTGAGAATGTGTGGAGAACATCAGGAGAATGATGAGAGAGCTGTTTAGGGTGTGTTAAAGAATGTTTTTTTGGAAACATTTTTGGAAATATTAGATGTTCATGGAACACTGGGGAAGCACAGGGAAAGTCCAGCAATATTTTTTGTGGAAAATTAGAATTGGACAACTGTTTGTGGAGCAAAAGGTTCGAGAAGGTTATGAGAATATGATGAACTGTTTTCGGAACG
The DNA here is from genome assembly GCA_037577455.1 of Pangasius macronema. Taxonomy (NCBI): domain Eukaryota; kingdom Metazoa; phylum Chordata; class Actinopteri; order Siluriformes; family Pangasiidae; genus Pangasius; species Pangasius macronema. The sequence continues at coordinate 11,998,645 of CM074972.1, forward strand.
CCTGAGAATTTTTTGGAGAACATTTTGAAGAACGTAAAGAATACTAGGGAAAATTGGGGAACAGAGCATTTGAAGAACATTTGGAAAACAAACACGGGAACTGCGTGGAACGTTTCAAGGATTTCTGTGGAATATTACGGGAATGTTTGGGAACGTTTAAAGAATGATAGTGGAACTTCAGGTGATGAAGCTGAGCACTGCTTGGGGAACAAATCAAGCAGCATGTGGGAAAGGTTTTAGGAACATTTAGGAAACATTTGTGGAATATTATGAGAATGGAGGAACGTGCAGAATGTTTAAAGGATGCGAATTTTTAAGGATAATGTTAAGGGAATTTTGTTGAACACACAAAACATTTTTAGAGAAAATTAAAAGAACAGTTTGGGAATGTTTCGGGGACGTTGGTGAAACGTTAAGAGAACGTTAGAAGGAACATTTGGGAATGTTTAAGAAGAGTTTTTGTATGTTTTAAGGAATACTTAGGAACATCTGGGTAATGAATTGAGGAATATTTGACTACTAATAATTGGGAAACAAATTCTGAGGTACATTTAGACAGAATATTCCAAGATTATTTGGACTTTGGTCTAAATAAGGCGGGCCGATCTTTATCCATCCAACCCAAAGCACAGAGAATCACGATTTATCACAATATGATCAGGGTATGATATTCTGTCCATGTAGTGAATTCCTATTTGAGACCATTCTCCAAGAATTTAATATCTTTGGCGTCTTCTGGAGAAGCTGGAGCCAGACACAAAGCTTGAGGTCCGAAGTACACGGTCTTACACAAGCAAGCGGCGGGACAGCTGAAGTCTGCACGCTGTGTGTTTGTGTGTGTGTGATGACTGTAACTGATTTGGGGTGAAGGCTCTGAGTCTCCAACAATGCCTCTCAGATTAGCACACTGGCACAGAGGAGACGCACTAACAGGCTGCAGTGATGTGGATAAAGGTGTTATATCACTGCCCGTGTGTGTGTGTGTGTGTGTGTGTGTGTGTGTCAGTCTGAATATTTTCTAATCCCATGAAGCTTGCTTTTGCGTTCTCCACCACGGCACTCAAAGCAAAGGACAAAACAGAAACTTTTCTGCTAGCTAGCATTCTTCAGGTTCTCTAAAGGAAGGAGTGAGACAGAACAAAAAGACAAACGAAAGGTACACTGACAGAGTGGTGGAGAAAAAGACAGACAGAAAGAGAGAGAAAAAGAGATAAAAGTTATTGGAGCAGAGAGCCAGACATCCTCCTCACATGCTTAAAGAATGAGACAACGGAAGATTCCAGAAGTCGCGGCCAAAAAACTAGCCGGCGGCTCCGACATCAGCCTCTGTACAGAACGTTAGGAAACCAACCTTCAGAGAACATCTGGGGAACATTTGAGAAATCTTGGGAGAGCATTATGAGATTAGAGCATTTACTGTNAGGAATATTAGGAAGAACGTTAAAGGAACATTTATAGAGAGTTGGGAGAATATGTAGGGAACTTGGAGAATTTTAGAGGATGATCATGCTTTTGGAGAAAGTTAGAAGAACAATTAACTAATCTTCTGGGGGGCAATATTTGGAGAATTTGAAACTAACACAAGGAACATTTCAAAGGATTTAAGGAGCATTTCTTTCACCATTTGCATGTACTTAGGAATGTCATGAGAACAAACATTTTGAGGAACATTCAAAGAAAATGCTTCAGGATAACGCGACAGCTTGGGAATGTCTTGGAAACGTTTCTTGGAAATTTTCTAACTGATGTTTGGGGAATACAGACAAAGAAATTTTGGGGAATTTAGTTGGGGAATATGTGAGGAATGTTTGGGTACATTCGTGGAATAATACAAGAAAGTTGGAAGAGCAATCACAGAATTTTCAGGAAGCGAGCTGAACGTTTGTTAAATAGCGACACAGAATGAGCATTTGGGGAATGTTAGGAGAACATTTGGAAAGCATATTCCACTCTGCTGAAGCTAGTCTAATCCTGGCGTCAGGCCCAATCCATGTGGCTATGTGAGGAATTTCTGAGCTCTGGAATCACCTGACCACTGTCTGCTTCCTCACACTCGGCTAACGTCTCGGCAGAAACACACACACACACACACACACACACACACAGAGTTTGATTTTGAAGAATTCAGTCTGTCTTTCAGCTTCGTTAAACATTCACAACACGGCTCCACAAACTCACACACACACACACACACACACACACACACACACACACACACACACACACACACACACGCAGCCGCTCCCTCTGCGTAAACACTTAACACTGCGTACGTTCCTCTCACCTGTGTGCTGACGGTGTTTGTGCCGTCCGTAGCCTCCAGTGTCAGGTTGTAGTTCGATTTCTGCTCGGCATCCAGCGGCCGCGCCACCATCAGCGTCCCGCTCGCTTTTCCCACATCGAAACGGCTGTCCGAGTTCCCGCCTGTACGGAAAACCAGAGTAGAACCTTCAAACTAACTCCTCAAATGACTTCAAGAAACTTAAGATAACCTTTAAGGTTATTTGTAGAACCTAATAACAGAGTGGATTCCAAACCTCATTAGAAGGTTCGAACCCGAATCCGTCCACAGAATCCTCGAGATTTATATTGTATTTGTGTGTGTTTCTTAACCGCGATTTTATTGTTAATATACAGTACAACACCAGGACATGGCGATGTTCAGACACCACATCTCTTCTCAGAGCCTGGCGCTGATTAAATCCGCAGTCCTTGTGAACTGCCTTGTAATTAAACGTTCAAAGAGCTACAGTAATTAGAAAAACTCTGCACAGAGGATTTGCTTTCTAAAGATCATTGATAACAAACACATTAGAAAATCACAATCTGGCAGCAAAAGGCTCTGGGAAAAGCCACGAGGGACCGTTTTTCCAGACCCGGATTAAGCCCGGATTTTGACGCGTATTGATTTTCTATAGGGAATTTCCCAGTTTAGTTCAACACCTAAACCTCGGCTTTATCCATGTGTGATGTGTCATGATGATGGAAGGAAATGAGACATATAGGAAATAAACCACCTTAGAACTTAGTAAAAATAAATAAATAAACAAACAAAACACCAAAATACAACAATATAATGGAGATGAATTCAGAAGATGATGCGTATTTTGCAATGAAAACGCTCGGCGTATGTTTATTATTGCAGTTAGCCTAGTCAAAATCGCTTTTTCACTCAGGTTCAGTTAGCTTGACCAAAAGTGTTATTATTTTTCATAAATTCCTCATACACTTCATGTTTTTCTTTGAGAAGGATAATCAACTGCCACCTCATTCACAGGGAAGTCAGAATAATCCTTTTCTTTTGACTCAAAACGCTAACACAGCTAACAGTTATCATACAGATTAGCATGCTAGCTTGTATACCTGCTTCTCAGTATACAAACCTATAAAAAGATAAAGAACAGCACCTTTAGTACCATTTTTGATTTTAACTTTTCTTGATAAGCTTTGAATTCATTACAGATAGATAAATTAGCTATATTCATAGCTTGCTAGCTAGACAACTTCCTGCTAGTATTACACAAAATGCTACGCTTTCTTTCCTTTCTTAATAGTGCAATGTGCAAAAAAATATTACATACACAATCTTCTAATGTTTATAAACAACAGTAAATGCTAACAGCTAACGGTTTCGAGTAATATACCTTAAGTAGCTTAGACATGGCTAACTATTCTAACATTATTGCTAGCTGTCGTGAATGTTACTTCTACAATATGTAGCCTGAGATATTGTACAAAAACAAGCAAAGAAGTAGGCTAGCTTCACTCTATTCCCAGCCAGCTAGCTGGATCCGGATCTTCGCAGCTAACTTGGGTGAACATTATTCTGTGAATATTTTAGAGCTGTCCTTTCTGCTTCTGGAAGATGTTTAAGTGAATAAAACTGGGAGCCATGTTTCATATACATACATGTTTCATTCATGCATCTTCAGAGTCTGCCTTCTGCAGTGATTGCCCACTTAAAAAACATTTTTAGAGAATATATTAATATACTCATTCATAATTCACAAAAGAACTCCAGGAGGTTAAGAAGCTGAACTGTTTTTATGCTAATGTTTTTATGCCTGCTGGAAGCTTCGGAGAGATAACGTTTGCACCATGTCTTATTTTAGAAGCACAATTTCCAGAAAAAAAAAAAATCACCACAGAGATAAGTTTAAAACACAGTAAAATATTTAGAATTTTTCTTTAAGGCCAAGGCTTTCTTACGTGAAAGAACATCGGTCCTGTATTGCTGAAATCCAGCACAGTTTGGTGCTATGTATGGAAATAAAGCACTTCGGGCCATGCTGTTATAGGGAAATAATCAACGTCGGAGTGGTGCGATGAAGCTGTCGATTATTTTCCTAAAACATCATGATCCGAAGGCAGCGCTGATGGTTTTTATTGATTACTGACTTATTATTGTGGAATGTCTGTGGTAAAATCTTGGTTCCTGATATCACTTACATTATAGCAGCTATAAACAGTCATGTGTGTGTGAGATATGACCCACGAAGCTAAAAGGGCTAAGCGGAGTCTAGCACATGATCTAGTACAAATTTAGCATTTTCATTGCTTTGCTAAGTTTTCACTTAGAGACACACAGAACACCACAACACTAAGATGACAAGCCTTTAGCTAAAGCCAATCACAGATCTAATGGAGATCTGCGATGGATACCTTCTGCTGTGCAGTTCAGGTCGCACGCAGCTTGTACGACGTGAAACGCCTCACTGGGCTCGGCGTTTTCTTCCAAGCAGAAGAGAGAAACGAGAAGGAGAGGAGGTATAGGAGGAGCATAAAAAGAGAGAAAGCAACAGATTGTCAGTTGGTTAGAAAAGGCAAAGGAAAGAAAGAAAAAAGGGATGAGTAGGTTTAAGTTTCAAGATGCTCGTGCTTTGAGAGACTCATTAGCGAATTTAGGAAAACTCTCAAACTTAAGCTAAATGTTATAACAAATATCAGATTTAACCAACATACTTCAGGAATCTCATCATCTCCGTACCTGTGATATCAAACCAGACGGGCGTGTCCATGTTCTCCATGGTGATAACCCCGACCATGTGGGAGACGGGGTCACTCTCCATGACGCTGAAGGAAAACACACTCTCGTCGAAGGCCAGCGGAGTGGCACTCGGCTCCGGCTTCGGGATCCACTCGATGTGCAGGCGGCAGGTGGATGACTTCTGGGGTCGGCCGTTATCCACTGCCTTAATCTGCAAACATACAGTTCAGAAGCACAGAGTTCATTAACTCGTTTATTATTTATGCTTTTGTTAAGGTTTCTAATAGATACATGCCAATCATCTGTAATACAGTACTTAAAATACTGCAGAGGAAGGTGCTTGTGTAAGCGTTTTACGAAGTGCTTGGACCCATTTTATAAACACAGTTCAATTAGAGTCCCAATTTTAATAGTTTAACTGCTGTTTAATTTTAAATGTTATTGCTATTCTATTCTAACTGTAGAAGTCTGTACAGTGGACAAGACTACCATGGGAATTTTGTACAAAATGACCTTCGTTGCCTGTTAGTACCTGATTTACTTAAATAATTTAATGTAAACTCAAAAACAAACAGACAAAAAACAAGACAAAAATTGCACTCCAGTTCCTGACACCTGTTAATTGATTTTGCATGTTAATTACTTGGTTTGCTGTCGTTTCGTGAGTCTCATCTTCATCAGAAATTCTTGTTTATCCAAGTTCATTTGCCACCTCTTCATAGCAAATAGATTTGAATGACACTAAACAATGACTGTCAAAACACTTTGTCGAGGATGACGAAGCTTGGCTGAGCACCTGATCACGATGTGACAGAAGGCTGTGTGTAAACGAGAGAACAGGTCTGACTGATACTGGCGAGAATACAGACGTAAAGGAAGGTGACCCCTGAACCCTCACTGGTATTAGGGTAGGAAGTCATGGTAAAAATATCAAGTACTGATGATACCTGCGATACTCTTATGAACGTGTGTTGTGATGTAATGTATGAAGATACTCATCATCATCAAAACATCATACTGTTCAGTCCTACGTGGTACAGAAACAAAGCAGCTGGTATCATATATTGGCTTGGATGCGCTGATCCAGTACCAAGCCTATGTGAAACTACATCCTGACTTCCATCAGGTACAAACTCTACACTTATACTTACACCCAAAACGATGGAAAGCACTTGACAGATGGAAAGTTTTCAACTAACATGTTAAGTCCATGCTATCTGCAGGTCTCACCGTGAGGATGTCGTATTCACCAGCTGAGGAGAACTTCTTAGAAGACACAAGGCCCGTTTTGGGTTCGATAAAAAACTTTCCCTGCTCGTCTCCGTCCTCGATGCTGTAGGAGATCTCAGCGTTGGGTCCGTGGTCACGATCTGACGCTATGACTCGATACACTGGCTCTCGGCGCATTGAACGCTCCTTCTCCGCCTTTTCCCGTTCTGGCAGCTTGATTTTGTAGACCTTTTCCATGAAGACTGGCCGGTTGTCATTCTCGTCTAACACCTGCACGATTACACGTACTGTGGTGGAGCGGGCCGGGACACCCTGATCGGTCACCGTGATCTGTCAAGGAAGAGGACAAAGGGGAAGGTTAAAACTAGAAGTTGGGAGTAAACCATTGGATTTAAGGTATCCTACGTCTTTATTTCCCAAAGTACAAAAGGTCCGTTCATGGATCGAGGCCGTGTTGTAGTGAAGGGCCTTGTGTACTTTGGTGAAATTTAAGGCTATGAGCTTAATGCTCCCAGGTGGGCCATCCTTGGTGAACAGATCTGAGAGGAGAGGTCAGTCAAAAAAAAAAAAAGCTATCCTGAACATCCCTGCGAAAGGTACAAATGGAAATGCACCCGTGAGATATAATAGCGGTCTTTAGGTCCAATTACTAATTTCAAAATTTAGACTATATCCTCTCTACCCCCTAACTAACGGTACAAGTTACCCTTAACAAGGGTGCACACTCTGAAAGGTAGAGCTGCCTTTTTATTTGATCCTGTACAAGTCTTCCTGGTGGTCTAGTGTAAGTTTTGTACCTAATTAGCCCCCACATGAATGGGACAGGTATATGTTAAAAATAAATGATATTTTGATGGTTCCATGATTACCATATCACTACACTTCATGCCGTTCTGTGACTTGCTCACGGCCAATTCAGCACCCAGTAATTGGATGGGTCCTCAAGTCCCTGTCCATCGAGAACTGGAGAAACATGAACGGTTCTTCGTAATGGACTCAGACTTCCAGTGCTTAATGTGTAATTCTACAAAAAGTTTTTTTTTGGTACTTTTGATCCCTCTTATGTCAAATAACCCCAAAACCCAGAAGACATCCGGTGTCAAATTGGACATTTCCAATTAGAGAGGAAACAAGATCGGGGCGCAGCAAATTGAGAAAGTGAGCGACGGGACAATAATAGACTGTCTGCACGATGCCGTCTCGAGAGGATCGGCCGATTGAAAACGTTTGTTAAACGTCCGTGGCCGGAATTGATCTGACACACACACACATACACACACAAAAAAACCACTCACATTCTCAGCTTCTCTTGACGAAGCTTTTGCTAATTCAACTGGCTGCCAACATGGAAGCAATGCCCCTGGTGATTATCTGTCAGATATTTTACAGAGACACACAGCTAAGTGAGACCTCGAGGTAGGTGAGATGAAAAAGCTGTTATGCACTTCAGAGCATCAGAGTGACAGCTCCCTCCCTACTGCCTCGTCCCGCGAGAGGGTGTTAAGCCCTAAGAGAAGAATTCTCACCGTCTCACATAAAAACATGATGCAAACTAATTGGTCTCGCTGATCAATGTTTTCTTAAAAATAACAGATGCTTGTGGGCTGTTTTTCGGGATTCGGGGATTACTCGTTTAATCGTCAATCCAACGTTCTCAAAGACACAATGTACAGTAGGTAACGTAAACCAACCCAAGTTTAAAAAAGAATCCAAAAGCATCCATCATTCTGTGGATTTAAACGCCGGCCAAATCAAAGGGCTTCAATATACAGTAGACTGGTGTCAGAAACTTCTTCAGTGTGAACTGACTTGGGTTATATTTGATCACATTTAACGAGGGGAAAAGTGTGTTATGTATTATTGATCAATCGGGTGTTTACGTCCGAGGGGATGCCAAAAGCTCCCGAGTGAGAAACGGAATAAAATCCAAAAGAGCCGAGCATCGCAAAGTGCTGAATTTAATAGGACACGGAGTTGCAAAAGTACAAAACTTTTTTTTTGGTCAGTATGACTAATCAACTGAAAACTTTTTGTATTTTTGTAACTATATGTCCTATTAAATTTGGCGTTTTGCAGTGCTCGGCTATTTAGGATTTTATTCAATTTTGGAGCGCAAAATTTTTGCTGTCCTCTGCATTTTTTTTTTTTTTTACGAAAACCAAAGACTAAACAACAGTCTGAAAGTCATAACGACTATTAACACTCACAGAGGTGTACTATATTGGTGTGTCAATATTAGGTGTTAGATATCGAGAGATGAGAACGATGAACAAATCTGAACACAATGATTAAACTAGTTAAATTAAATAAAATATTCCTCATAGTCACAACCGGGGCAGGTGAAATACAAATGTTCAGGATATTCACATTTCAGGATCAACAAAAGAGGTCTGTCGCATTTTAAATAATGAATTCTTGCTTATTAACTGAGTAAAAATATATAATTAATGTTGGGGGGAAAAAAAAAACCCTTTTATGTAGTGGACTGCGAAGCCTCTGGACTTTACTCATAAACCGCTAAACATGTCTTTCTGTGGAGGAACGACGTGCAGATCGGTTTCTGAAAATAACCATTTGGTCTGGCATAATGGCAGACCTGGGAATAAACAGTCTGCAGAAACACACACACACACACACACACACACACACACACACACACACACACACACACACACACACACACTTTTTCTTCCTAATAAAGCGTTTCACAAAGAGCACGAGCCCCTGGAGCGGTTTTGGTTTAAAAAACGGAGAAATGGAAGTCCAAACATGGCCATTTCGGCATGTGTAAGCGGCTCCTCCATCAGGCTCGTCACACGCCATTTGGCTCGGAAGGCGATTAACGCCGTAATGTGTTGTCCTCTTCCAAAGCCGTTGTTTTCCAAGCTGCTTCGGAGAATGCGGTTAATTAATCTGGTTAGTTCCAACAATATTAATTAACTGAGTTACTTCTAACCATCCAGTGCGCCTGTGTGTGTGTGTGTGTGTGTGTGTGTGGGGAGTTCACTGGCTCAGTCAGTCCCGGTTTTATGGAAATGCAGCCCCAGATCCGTAATTACAGCGAGACAGAACATCAATTATATGAAAACAAATTTCAGAACACAGACTCGCTCCAATTAGTCCGACACTGGAGGAGGATGAGGGCGGATGGTAGAACTGATTATTACCGAGACGCGTGTATGAGTATGAGACACTATGTAGAGACAAAACATCCCGCTATCACTGCCAGATCTGACCCAGAATGTACAGCACTTAGAGAAAAAAAATTATCTGATTAAAAAGCCTGGAAAAAAAACCCAGATCTTGCCGATGCCTGCGAAGAGAAGCTTGTCCGATCTGAGCAGCCAGGAATGCAAAACTCTTTTCCAAGAATTTCAACTGATGAGTCAGATCTGGGAAACTGAATCAGGAGCATCAATTTTTTTCTATTTTCTATCCTATTTTTTCATTTAGTCGTAGCAATTTCCCATCTGCTGGCTAAACGTGCTACGGCGTGACAGCTCCTGCTTTGGGAGGGTCCTTTTTAATCACATTTTTCACTATTAATGTGCCAGATGGTCAGGATGAAAATTATTATTATGCGCTAAAACCAGCGCATAATAAAAAGCAGACCAGAAAATTTGATAATTTGATAATTATGCATCATTGACTTGTTATTGTTGCCTCATTATCACTTGAGGAATTATTTCTTTTTTTTTTAAAAATACAGCAACCAGCGCCTCTTTTATCGCTTGACGTCGGTAATCATCTTGCTCTTAATTGCTCTTGCGCCTTCCTTCTGATTCTTATGGCTAAGCTGGCAACAAAAATCAACCTAGACCAGTTAATACACAGGTTAAGGACAAGTGATATGATCACATAATCAGCATCACGATACGCGATATTGTGATCACTGCAAGCATTCGGTCACACGCAACGAACCATCCAGAGCTCGCTCATTTTCTGTGAGAGCTGGAGATTTCTGGGAACAGGAGACCGTCAGTGACGTGAAGTGGGCGGGGCTAGAGACACAACAAAGCTGAGTGAGATTTAAATTCGAAAACGGACAACGTTTGTGATGTTTTGTCGAAATAAAAGATGATGTACGGGACGCAAGGACACGAGTCCACAAG
>CM074972.1:12009453-12011953 GCA_037577455.1 Pangasius macronema
CCCCCCCCCCCCCCCCCCCCCCCCCCCCCCCCCCCCCCCCCCCCCCCCCCCCCCCCCCCCCCCCCACCCCCACACACCCACACACACACACACACACACACACACACACACACACACACACACACACACACATAAAGCTTTAACTGGATTCCGGTTTGGTGATCTAGTGGAGAGCTGCAGAGCTTTTGATCTTTGTAGCATTGAAACATTCCATTGTTGGCCCAGGGATGGCCTTGAAAAACGAACAGCACATCTGCGTGTGTGTGTGTGTGTGTGTGTGTGTGTGTGTGTGAGAGATGTGTACACATCATTGAATTTGTTAATTCACTGATTAACCTGGCCTACATTCGCCATTATTAACGTCTTGTATGTTTTTATAGGTGTGGTACTACTCCGCCACTTTTCCTCCAGAGTTTACTTGTCTGGTTCCTTTTCAAATTATTGCCTTTCATCTCTTTTCACACCAGGTGGATCATGTATTTCCTCCAACACCAGCAGTGAAAATCCCAACATAATCCCAAAACGTAGTCGATTAGCCAAAACATTTAGGCCTCATCTTAATATGTGTGTGATGTGATTGTGTGTGATGTGATTTACTACACAGTGGGACTTACTGCCATCTATGAACTAAACTAAACTATAAACATGAACTAAACTTGAACATTACGGAGGCGGCCATCTTGGTCAACCAAAATCACATTTAGTCTCAGCACACTTTGGTGTCACTCCACCATCTTGTTTATTTATCAGTGAGATTATGGAGGTTAACAACATTGTTTAAAGAAAGTGTGTGAAAATTTGGGTGTATATTCGTATAAAAGATTTTGAGTGAGATAGACACATCAGCCTCGTAGCACCGGTGGAAAAATAAGGAAGTATGTCATGCCTGATCAAGTGGAAGTTATGTGGGTTTGATTTATTACAAACATCTTGCCTGACAAAATCCATTTTTTTGGCATTAAAACTTACAAAGGACCGTTAGAAAAGGCATAATTACGTTTGCAGTCAAACTGCTGGTGCAGATTTACATCACCTTCTGGAGAAATGACTCTAGTGCCTCATTTCGCACTTTCACTTGATTCCACCGAGTAAGTGACTCTGAATACTTAATTAAACCATTAATGACTGGTGAAGTGTTTCTGCTCTTTCTCATCCCCAGGGACGCCGCTGCGCTTCACCCGGACGAATCCTCCCTGCGCTAACACCCCTGACTCATCAGATCGAGGCTTCGCTGCTGCAGCAGAACTCAGATTTCTGGGCTTTTACACTTGGCAGACTTTTATTTCTACAATGTATACTGTAACGTTTATATTCCACCATGTCTATCTGGAACCGAGGGAGTCTGAGGCAATGTTGGCGTTGCTTCTTGGAGATTATCTTCACAAAGTGTGTAATATGACACACCAAGTGTAATTACTGTATGATAACTCTCTGATAAGATATAATGTCTCTAAGCACAATTAAGGACAACATGTTTAATCACCCTGGACACTTGTTTAAGTTCATGTACATTCTCATGGGTCTTAGTTTGATTGTCAGGGTTCTACTCACATGAAGCAGTGAATTATTATATCAAGCATGTTACGAACCTAAATCAAAAACACACAGCCTGTCCATTCCTACTGGTCCAACCCGTCTAACCCATGTCTGGGGCTAGGAATGCCATCAACCTTAGCCACTTAAGCCTAAGAATACCATCCAAGCCCTTCCATCTATCTAAGCCCATCCAATTTGTCTAAGAGTCTCCAAGTATCTAAGCCCTTCCAAGTCCATCCAACTGTCCATGACTGACAAATCTGTCCAAGCCTATCCTACCCATCCAAGCCCATCTTGCCTCCAAGCCTGCCCAATCCATGCAAGTCTGTTCAATTTGTGCAAGTCCACTCAAATATCTAAGCCTGTCCAACCTGTTCAACTCTTCCCAACTAGACCAAGCCCATCCAGCTATCTAAGCCTGTCCAATCTATGCAAAACTGTCCTCCCTGTCCAATCCCACCCAACCTACCCAAGCCCATACAACTCCTATCAACCTTGTCAAACTCATGCAGATCCATCCATCCTGTCCAAGTCTTTCCAAACTGTAGAGTCCAATCAAACTGTTTAAGCCTCTCCAACACATTCAAGCCCATCCAACCATCCATGACTGTTCAATCCACATAAACCTGCAATGAAAATCCAATTAAAACAGTCAAACTTCATCCAACCCTTCCAGTCTGTCCAATCTGTGCAAGCCCAGTGTAGCATGGTCAAGCACAGACTGTGAATCTGAGGAAGTGTTGCAGAGAACGAATAAGTAATGTGGTACTGGTTACAACTGGGTCTGGTTAATAATGGAGTGGTTTAATAGGCTGTGTGTATTACTGTGTGCTGTCTTTAGACCTGTGAGAGTGAGCTGATGCCAGAAGAGCTGACACTGACCTTGAATAGACTGACATCAATGGAAACATGGTGTGTGCCTTTGGTTTTGATTCATTTTTTGTGAAGTGCTCAGGGAAAAATG
>CM074972.1:12016953-12019922 GCA_037577455.1 Pangasius macronema
TTCTCTCTGTTTCAGAGTGTCTCTCTGTCTTTCCTTCTCTGTCATTCTCTCTCTCTCTCTCTCTCTCTCTCTCAGTTCAGATTATTGATATATAGATCAATAGAAAGACCAGCATGAAAAAAGAAAAGAGAGACAGACAGTTGAGCATAAAAGCAGCAGATACAGGAAGAAAGACAGGAATATTATAGAACAAAGAGAGTGAATGAAAGTGAGTGAAAGAGTACACAAATGAAGCAAATAAATCACCATTAAGACATCTTGACTTCTGGGAGTACATACCCGATAACCATGAAAAAAAACCCACCACCACTAGCCCAGCAGTGATCAATGCTGCCCCAATCCCAGCAGCGATCAATACTGCTCCAATCCTGGCAGTGATCAATACTGCTCCAATCCTGGCAGTGATCAATACTGCTCCAATCCTGGCAGTGATCAATGCTGCCCCAATCCTGGCAGTGATCAATACTGCTCCAATCCTGGCAGTGATCAATACTGCCCCAATCCTGGCAGTGATCAATACTGCTCCAATCCTGGCAGCGATCAATGCTGCCCCAATCCCAACATCAATCAATACTGCCCCAATCCTGGCAGTGATCAATACTGCTCCAATCCCAACATCAATCAATACTGCTCCAATCCCAGCAGTGATCAATACTGCTCCAATCCCAACATCAATCAATACTGCCCCAATCCCAGCAGTGATCAATACTGCCCCAATCCCAACATCAATCAATACTGCCCCAAACCCAGCAGCGATCAATTCGGCCCCAATCCCAACAGCGATCAATACTGCCCCAATCCCAACAGCAATCAATACTGACCCAATCCTTGCAGTGCTCAATACTGACCCAATCCCAACAGCGATCAATACTGACCCAATCCTTGCAGTGCTCAATACTGACCCAATCCCAGCAGTGATCAATACTGCTCCAATCCTGGCAGTGATCAATACTGACCCAATCCCAGCAGCGATCAATTCTGCCCCAATCCCAACAGCGATCAATACTGCCCCAATCCCAACAGCAATCAATACTGACCCAATCCTTGCAGTGCTCAATACTGACCCAATCCCAACAGCGATCAATACTGACCCAATCCTTGCAGTGCTCAATACTGACCCAATCCCAGCAGCGATCAATACTGCCCCAATCCTTGCAGTGATAAATACTGCCCCAATCCCAACATCAATCAATACTGCCCCAATCCCAGCAGTGATCAATACTGCCCCAATCCTTGCAGTGCTCAATACTGCCCCAATCCCAACATCAATCAATACTGCCCCAATCCTTGCAGTGATAAATACTGCCCCAATCCCAACATCAATCAATACTGCCCCAATCCCAACAATGATCAATACTGACCCAATCCTGGTAACGGTCAATACTGCCCCAGTCCCAACATCAAATACTGCCCAAGTACCAACAGCAATCAATACTGCCCCAATCCCAGCAGTGATCAATACTGCCCCAATCCTAACATCAAATACTGCCCCAGTCCCAGCATTGTTCAATTCTGCCCCAATTCCAGCATCAGCAAATATCACCCCACTCCCAACATTGATCAATTCTGCCCTGATCCCAACATCAATAAATAGAACTCCCCCAGTTCCAAAGATTTATGATGCTGCCCCAGGCCCAACATTAACCAATACTTCCAATAAATACCAACATCAACTAATGCAAGCCTCAATTCCAATATAGATCGGCAGGAGAAACAATGCCAGCCATCAGTGTTCAACACTGTCCTGTTGATCAATACTACCACAATCCCAGCATGCCAATACTGATGTTTGGATGGACCTTTAGAAAAGGTCAGCTCTGAGTCCAAACACACTCTCCAAAATAATTAATCAACACATAATCAAAACAAGCAACCAAAAAACTACACGACAACACGAATCAATACTTCCAAAATCGTAACATCAATCATTTTCTCTTCAATACAAGCATCGATCGTACTCGGCAGTCATACCTCGATCAAGATGGGTAACGTTTCAACACTGTAAGGAAGCTCATCCTGCTTTTGGATGGTCCACTCAGCAAAGGTCAGCTCTGACTCAGGAGGAATGTGTAAACACATTTTACAGAACAAATTAATACTAAAGCTCTCCCAATGAAATATGGCATTCAGTGCTCCAGGTGAAACGTTTGAACTCATTACCTCAATAACACATCTTTGTCCCTGCTTTGAAGAATTCTCAGTATTTTCTATGAGCTATAAACTGCATGAGGTTTATAATAATGTATTTTAGAGTCATAATGCTACTATTTCTCCACATAACTAAATGTTTTTGGCTTGCAGAATCAGCCTTCACAAATCCTTAACTCCAGCAGCTGCTTAATTATGTACAACTAAAGTTTCTTACACCTGTAAAAGCCTTCACTCTATGTTCCTGGCCTTGATTTTTTTTTTTTTTTAGAAACATCCCAGGGATTTATTCACTCTGAGAATCCACTAATGCTTGTTAAAGCATTGCCAGTTTGTATCAACAAGAAAGTCATTGCAACAGATGTGCTGTGTAAAAGGGGCTTTTAATCTAATGGTGGTCATGGGGAGAGAAATAAGGTCAAACAGCTGTTTGTGTCTTGTAGAATGTAGTGTATTTTATGTTTGTTTTAATATTTAATACTACATTCAACTAAGATTTGTACAGAAGGATTGGGTTGAGACAGAGTCACACCAGGGCAATGGTCAAAGATCAGTCAAAAACCTTTATTCAAAGCAACTTACGGTTGAGTCAGAATACAATTGTGGGTTAGGAGCCCCAGTTAGGAGTCCCAGTGTCAGTCAGTATATCACTAATCACAACATTGTTTAGCAAATCCCCAACCCCTGCTTCCATTCAGACAGCCCCAATCCTGACATTGATAAAGAACTTGGGTTTCTCACCCTACTTCTTCTTCTTCTTCTTCTTCTTTCGGCTTTTCCCTTCAGGGGTCTCCACAGCGAATCATCGCTCTCCACCTATC
>CM074972.1:12039635-12057135 GCA_037577455.1 Pangasius macronema
TAGAACACCGAGTGCACTTCTCTGAGTCTAGAACACCGAGTGCACTTCTCTCAGTATAGAACACCGAGTGCACTTCTCTCAGTATAGAACTGTGAACATACATCAGATCTGGAGTTTGTGTGTGTGTGTGTGTGTGTGTGTGTGTGTGTGTGTGTGTGTGTGTGTGTGTGAGATGATTGGAGCTCAGGGTGGTCTGTAGCTGACAGGTGACACCACTGTTATACAGAGAGAGAAACAGAAACAGGGAGAGAGAAAGACAGATGGACAGAGAGAGAGAGAGAGACAGACAGTTTCCTTTCTTTCTCCCTTTGTATGTTTCTTTCAATTTGCTTTCTTTTATTCCTCATTTATGCTGCTTTTCTTTCCCCCTCCAGCCTTTCTTTCTTTCTTTCTTTCTTTCTTTCTTTCTTTCTTTCTTTCTTTCTTTCTTTCTTTCTTTCTTTCTCTTCTGTCTATCCTCTGCTTTCTCATGTTTCTTTCACTCTCTCACTCTCGCTTCCTCACTATCTTTTTCTAATCCTTCACATAACTGCACCTTAAAAAAAAAATCAAAGCTTTTTTTCTCTCTTTTCTGTTCTTCCCCCTCCTTTTCACTTCCTGTCTCACTTCCTGCCTCACTTCCTGTCTCACTTCCTGTGTCATTCCTTTCCTCTCTTTGATGTTGTGCGTCTCTATCTTTGATGAAATGAAGGTGAATATTTGGGTGAAACAAATGATGAGGTGTTGCTGGAAACACACATGAAACACATACCCCCCACACACACACATTTGTCTCGAGGCCACACACACACACACACACACACACACACACACACACACACACAATCTCCAGTCTGTTTATCCAACATGGAGACATGAGAGCACCATTTATTTCCCCTTTCACCTCATAACAACGACGTTCCATTAGTCTCTCTGCTGTGTCTTCTGATGGGACAGGTGTGTGTGTGTGTGTGTGTGTGTGTGTGTGTGTGTGTGTTCAGTGGTGTGCACCCTTTCAGTAAGGACATAGTAATACACACAGAATGAAGGAGCAAGCAAGCAAGGAGGAAGACATGAGTGAGATGGAAAGAGAGAGAGACAGACAGAGAGGGAGAGAGAGAGAGACAGACAGACAGAGAGAGAGAGAGAGAGAGAGACAGAGAGACAGACAGACAGAGAGAGAGAGAGAGAGAGAGAGAGAGAGAGAGAGAGAGAGAGAGGGAGGTGACTTTCAGTGCTGCTGTAAATGGAGAATATGAGTTATTATCAGTTTTCTTCCACTCATCCTCCTGAGCTTACTGAACCAACGAGGGCACACACACACGCACGCACACACACACACACACACACACACACACACACACACACACACACACACACACACACAGTGCGATAATGTGATGAAACATTCAGTGATGTCCATGCCAGGCTCCGCCCCCATCACTCCTTGGAGCGGGTTTGTTTGGTGCTGATGCACCTCGAGCTGCTGAACCAGTTCCTATGTTCCAGATTTGCAAGGATTTGAAGACCAAATGCTCTTGGACGCTAAAGGGTCTGCACACTAAACTTTTGGTCCGCAATCAAGTGGTTAGTTAGGTTCCTGAAAAGGTTCCACTGTAGAAACAGACTGTAACTGGATCCTGAAGTGGTTACTGGGTTCCTGTGAAGGTTCCTCCTTTTGAAAACATGTTTATTAATCCTTAATGCAGAAGCATCATGGAATCTCTCTCTCTCTCTCTCCCTCTCTCTCTCCCTCCCTCTCTCTCCCTCTCCCTCTCTCTCTCTCTCCCTCTCTCTCTCTCTCTCTCTCAGTCATGTCTAATCTAAAACTCCGAAGTGACTCGTCCTTCTGCGCTTGCTGAACCAACAAGGTCATCCTCATGGACCATTACAGACTCCCTCTCTCTAACTCTTTCTCTTTGTCCCTCCCTATCTCCTGTCCTCTTTCCATCTCGGCATCACCCATAACTCTCTCTCTCTTTCTCTCTTCCGTCCTCTGCTGTTCTCTATCTCTTCGTCCCACGCCGTCTTATCACCCTTATCATACGCCTCGCCGCCTTCTGAGCCATGCCGCTCCGGAAGACGTGTGAATGTAAACCTAAACGTCCTTATAGCCAATTTTAGATACGTTTCATATTTCCTTTTTGCGGTGAGATAACGGACATGAGCGGCAGACGGGAGGAAGCAAGCGGAGTCGCAATAATACAGATAGCACACGGCTAGAACACGTCCGTGTATAATATCAGTGCTGATATTACAAAAAGCGATGAGGAGCTTACGGCGTAATCTCGCTCTACAGACACGGGTGTCTTTTACGATTCGTCCCACACAGCGTGGAAAAGAGACGGATACACACTCGCGCGTGCGGTTTCGCACGGCTATTCCTCTAAGTACGTTTATTTAGCGAAGAATTTACACGGCCATATCTGAATTTGTAAGAACCAATCAGAATGTAGACGCAAAATAGACGTTTAGAAATCTTAGCTTTAACAATTTGTTATCCCAAAGACATTGGTGAGGGAACGACTGTTTATAGCTACTATAACGTAAGTGAGACGTAAACGTTGTTTCGTGGACGTTCCACAACACTGAATGTAACTCTAAATGGATAAACAGTACGCCATTCTTTTAACTGTAGGTAAATCGCTCTGATATAACTACTTCTTTAAAAGACTATTGTCGGGTAAAATAAATAATGTATTTACATCGATCGTACTAATTTACATCGATCGTATACTTTTGCTCATTAGCTATCTAAAGAGTTTTCAGCTAAGCTAAAAAGCGAGTGAGGGACAGTGTGTTTACGAATGTAAGCTTCATATGAAATGCATCATGATTGGTACAGATTAGCACAGTGAGGTTTAATTAAACCCTAGACTTCCTGCTGCATCGTTCTCTTCTTCACGCAGTCGATCTTTCCGTATTACTTCTGTCCTGCCTCATTTGCATACTAACAATCTGAAGATATGTGAATGTATGTCTGTATTTAAATGAGGCAGTGTGTTTATTCATGAGATCACGAGCAGAAGCTGAGCCGTAGCAAAACGCCATCTGATCTCGCACGAGATGTTCGGATTAGCTGCAGGGAAGACGCGTTATTTAATAATAACCAAACCCGCTTGTCAGATTTAATCATGTTTCTGCGACTGATGATGAAGTTCAGCTGTCTGCTTTTGTATGATAAAAGATGCAGAAAATATTAATCTGGGTATTAAAGTGTGAAAACTGGCCCCAATAATGCAACAGTGATATCCAGTTGCATGCGAGTTTGGCCACTCCCTGGACAAATGACATGTTTTATTGATTTTTGAAGTGAAAAGAATTAAAAACAAAATCTACAGCAAACTGTTTTTTAAAAAAGTAGCACTTTCCTGCAAATTTGAATGCACAGCTACTTTATACTTGAACTCGTCAGGCATTAATTAATTCGTTAGGACTCATTACTCAGGTCAATCATTTGCAAACGTCATTAAGACATGGCAGTTAAGACCAAGAAAACTCTCAGAAAGGCAAAGCAAAGTCCCTATATGACACTAAAGACCTGCAAGAAGGTTTAGCTCACACAGCATTTCTTGCACAAATATGATCTGCATGGCAGAGTCATCAGAAGCAAATCTTAGCCAGAGGCATTTTGTGTATAAGTGCTTTGTACTAGTGAAGTAAAAATTGAACTCTATAAGGTATGTTTGTAGGAAAACAAGATGGAAGAATGAATTCCATAAATATCAGCAAAGAGTTCTTCTAAAATTGTTCTCTCTTTTTCACCAAACCTTCAGACTTGGGTTAGGGTTGGAAACTCCATGCTAACCTGTTCTGACACCAACTCAAGTTTCAGAGTGGCTAGAACCTTTTTCACTTTGTCAAAGCTAATGTTCGACATTAGCATTTGTTTTGAGATGTGTAGAGTAGAACTGCTTTAGAGCAGGACGGGATTTTATGCTAGCCGAGTGTATGTTTGTTCAGAGATTATATAAGCCACATCTGTGCTCGAGCTCAGCTTGTCAGTCGTGTAAGCACTCACAATTTCGAGGGTGTGAGCCCACCTGCTGCTGTCCTCTCTCTTCTCCGATAATTACATACCATACACCTGCAAACAACACATTTTAACACAACGAACCCTGGCATTTTCTTCCAATGGAGAAAAAATCCGACCTTCTGTCTTGACTTGTGTTGGGTTAAATTGCCATTTTTAAGCATAGCATGGCTTTAAAAAGAGAAGAAACACAACAAAATGGTTTCTCCATGCTAACACTGCCAAAATTGTCCTTTTTTCAGCTAACGTAGATGATAAATGGTAACATTTACGGAAGGTTGCAATTAGAAAGCAGCTTGTTGTGTTACTGAGAAACCACAAAGCGTTAAACTCCTTCGTCCTTAAAGGTACAGCTTTACATCTGACTGTTACAAAGTGCTGACACTGGAGACTCCTTCCATAAATGCTAACCTAGACATCTCCTTACACAAAGCTTCACCATATCAACAGTACAAGTCCCGGTGAAAGAGCTGTTACTATAGAAACAATGACACATTAGCGTGATCGCATTAATTATAAACCTCTGGCTGCATCACTTCAGATTCGAGAATTTAATAGCACAAATTTGTAACCGTGATTCCGTGGTGTGGTTACTGCTACAAAGCCGACACACACACACACACACACACACACACACACACACACACACACACACACAAAAAAACAAAAAACGATTTCTGTTTATCTTCTGGTTATAGAATCATTTGTAGTTTATCAAAAGAGGAAGCGATTTGGAATAGTGTCTTGCGCGGGAGGTCTGGTATTATGAGTGAAAGTCGTCCAAGACAGGAAGAGCATTAAAACGCACTGATCTGTGAAAGTTATCTCTGTCTCGCTCTCTGAGACTTATCAGATTTAAAGGCAGGGACGTTTGAGGGGAAATAAAATAAAGCTTTGGTAAGGCGGCGTCATCATCACCACCATCATCATCATCATCATCATCGCCATCATCATCATCGCCATCATCATCATCATCATCATCATCATCACCATCATCATCATCATCATCATCATCATCATCGCTGTCATTCTGCTCCCGTGTGCTCTGCTCGGAGAGGGTGTAGGAAGACGACAGAAAGACGCAGTGTGAAAGACAGACAGAGAGAATGCAAGAGTCCACCGATGACCTTTCTTAAATTTAAACCTTAGCTGTTTTTGATACTTTCATACACACATCCCACAATGCCACTATCCGTATCTGTATCTGGTTAATGCTCCAGATATTTGTATCTGTATCTGGATTGCAACCTGAAGTAGGTGTGGCCTAATGCTGCAAACCATTTTACTTGGAACTGGGAACAATCCGACTTCTGGATTGACTTGGAAGTGTCAGAGTTCAGAGTACAATGTTGTAGAGCATAAACTGTCCTGGAAACACTCAAGAGCTTATAATTGGTCTGAACTAGAGATGTGGGCGGGACTGTTTTTCAATCCTACTCGCACAGATATTATTTTTGTTTGTACCTGCTAATGAATTTTCTAACGAATTAAGTTGAGTTTATTTCTCAAAATATAAAAAAAAACTTCTTTCTGACTGTAACCCGAACTTTCCACCTCCGATGCTCAACTCGGAAATCCGGAAACTCGGAAAGATGTAAATATACGTCACTCGATCAAGCACAGGTAGATTGTTGCTAACAAAAGACGAACGTGCAGGCATCCATGTTTTTTTTTCCCACTTTGTAACTTGAACGCGTAGTCGAAAATGACATAATTCCGAGTTCTGACTTCCGCAGTATAAACACCTGCTGCTTGCACTACTGTTTTTGTTGCGTCTCTAGTCCCTTGTTGCTTATCATTTGTCCTGTGAACCTTTCTGGTAAGCTTTAAAACAACAACAACAACAACAACAACAGCAACAAACGAAGAGTGTGTTTCCTCTACGTTTCGCTTCATTAGCTTGCAAGTTTTCTGGTCAAGCTTCAAGACAGAACTGAAATGCTTAGCGTGTGCACCTTGTGGACGAAGGCCATGCGCATTCCTTCCTGACAAAGAGCTCACGGATGGAGGGAAGAAACGCAGCGACTCGATGAACTCCCTGAGACAGGACGGCTACACGACTACACGTCATTTTGCACGTTTAAAAGTCATCCCGCTTTACTGAGGACACACGGAGCAACAGCTAGTGGAAGACAAACCGGGCTGTTTGTCAGCGAAGATGGTGATATTGACAGAGATTTGAGTTTACAGATACGCACAGGAAAGGACATACATTTCATTCCGAAGCTAATCGGAAACACCTGGTTGCAATATTAATGCGGCTCCTGGAATCGAAGTCGCTTCAGTTTGGTTGGATTAGCGCTGAAACAGGTTTCATGTCAAACTTCGCTAAACTAAAACGTAAGCATTTTTCCCTGCACTTTATAAGTAACACTTTATATAAGAATAGCGCATTCATGGAGACTTGTATGGAATAAAACGAATCGTTGATAAGTCAGATCATGGGAATCGTTGATACGTTTTCTGTAAGGAGAAATGTGTTTGTTTAACAGTTATGGAAGGAGTCTCCAGTGTCAGTGCTTTGTACCAGTCAGAGGTCTTAACTTGGTGAGGTTGGTGAGATCCACTATAATGTAAACAATAACAGGAGCTAACTCGGACATTTAACTCGGACATTAAAGGTAACTATAAACAGATAGAAAGTACAAATTGAATTTGTGGCAGTTTCAAATATTTTTGCTGATTCTCAGTAAAATGATTCTCAGTAGTGGATTTCACCGGGGGTCCTCAGGTGCACAATTTTTCTCCCTCGACTTTTACAGGACTTCTTTTTGAAGTCTCCTTCCTTTCTTTCTTTCAACTCGTTCCTGAAATGAGTCTCCCGTAAAGTGTGCCTCATATCCACTTGGATAAATCTGTCTGCTTTTCAGAGTGTGAGGTAGCAGGACAGACTTCAGAGACAAGATCAAGCTGAGAGCTTTTATTTATTTATTTATTTATTTATTTATTTATTTATTTATTTGTTCTTCTTCTCCCGGCTCAATTGCTTTCAGCTCAGGAAAAGCTCAAGACTGAAGGCTTGTTTCAAAGAAGAAGAAGAAAGGTTTGGGCGACTCTGGACAGCTGTGGTCATTAGTACTGCATCTGCATGGAGATGTGATTTAACACTGAATGTTTATTGATCTCCTCTGCGCGTGTTGAGTCCATACTGCATAATTATCCCATCCAGCGGCTTCCAGTAGATTTTCTCATGCTGTTTGATTAATGCTGTTATGTGAGACGGATTATGGAAGGAAACAGAAATGTGAGATATACAGTACGAATAAAAAAACACATTTATTTTTATATAATATTAATATTTAATTTTAATTAACAGCTGGTGTAAATGATACACACATTGAAGTAAGCATTATACTAACATTAATAATACTACAATTATGATGATGTTGTCCTGAGAACAGCACACAAGAGTTTTTGGTGTGTGTGTGTGTGTGTGTGTGTGTGTGTGTGTGTGTGTGTGTGTGTGTGTGTGTACGGTTATTCATAGTCTGCTTTTTGACAGTCTGTCATCACAACTCACTTTTAGCAGAGAGAGTGTTTAATGTGAGTGTAGAACAATACGAATCCCCAGGCCAATTAACCACACACACACACACACACACACACACACACACAAAGCTGTATCTAGACTGGCAGAAGAGAGAAATAGTCTTTCCAAAGAAAATTTAATGTACAGCTTTTTAATTAAGAAAAGGGGACAGAATTTGTGCGTGTGTGTGAGAGAGAGAGAAAGAGACAGAGAGAGAGAGAAATAAAAAAAAATGAAAAGATAGAAAGAGAAAGGGAGATAGATGAAGAGAGACAGATGGAAAGTGAACAGATGGGGCAGAAGGAGAGAGAGACAAATGAAGAGAAAAATAGAAGGAGAGTGAGAGATGGAGAAAAAGAGAGATGGATGGAGAGAGACAGACGGAGAAAGGGAGGGAGTGAGGAGAGAGATGGATGGAGAGAAAGAAAAAGACAATGCAAGAAAGAGAGATTTTAATAAACAGATATTCTCTCTCTCTCTGTCCATCTCTTTCTCTCGCTCACTCTCTCCATCTCTTTATCTGTCTCTCCCTCTCAATATCTTTCTCTATCTCTGTTTAATTCTGTCCATCTCTTTCTCTTTCTCTCTCTCTCTCCATCGCTCACTCTTCATCTCTCTCCCCATCTGACTCTCTTGCTCTCTGTCTTTGTTCTTTTTTTTTATTTGAATCTGAATTTGTCTTGAAGTCTACATTCATGCTGAATCTAACGGTTACATCACAAACCTCTTGTGAAGAAAGGGATAGTGGGAAAGGGAGCATTAAAAACTATATTGGAACACACCCCGTTTTAAAAATTGGGAATAAATGAAAGACTTGTTGATAGTCGGGGATCTATTAATAATTTAGCCGGGTTGTGTTAACACAGTCGGAGTGTTTGGGGAAAGCAGCCAAGTTTGTTTGAAAGCTATTATAGCAGCATTGGAGAGAGGATTAGTGAAGCAGAGAGAGAGAGAGAGAGAGAGAGAGAGAGAGAGAATGATGGATGAATGTGTAGGGAACGAATACGGTGCTGTGGTCGTCCATCTTGCTAAATGTGACATGCTGGCACAATGGGGTATAACTCACTTGCTATGGCTCTACTCACACACACACACACACACACACACACACACACTCAGCTTATCAGCCAGGTGGATTGGGACGGTTAGAGAATGATAGAAAGAGAAAAGAGGGGTGTGTTTGGGTTCGTGTGTCTGCTGGAGTTAAGTCTCGGTACTGGAGCACTTCACACTGTACCGTCTCACACGTTTTTGTTCCTTGGACGTTTTTTTCCCCCCATCTGTCAGCCCGAGGACATTTTAACGTCCGTCCTGTTCCTGTTAGAAAATAAAGGCATGAATTTCTAGATTATTACAAAAAAAAAGACATCACCTCAAACAGCTTTGTGCAGTTTTTCAGTGACTCCAACTCTCAGCGTTCATCTTCCCCAGAGGAACAACCTTAACAACGCTTCGGGCTACTGGATGAAACCTGGCAGTTTAACATATTTTATCTACAGTCTTAAAAATGTTTGAACCTTTAAGGATTCTTCAGTTCTCTTGTCCTTTANCACTTTCTTGAAGGGTTTTTGGCAGATAGAAGCTTTAAGGGTTCCCCAAGAGCACAAGTTCCCAACCCTTGTCCTGTAGATCCCCTGAACATGTTATTGTTTGTCCTACTCACATCACCTGATTCAACTAATCAGCTACCAATTGGGAAAGTACCAAAATGTGCAAGACAGGGGGTTCTCCAGGACCAAGGTTGGGAACCTGAGCACCAGAAGGATAACCAATGAACACCTTAAGGGTTCTACTTTTCTAAGGAAGTACACTGTGGTAAGTCTCCTACATTTTCAGTTGTACTGAACCATGAGAAATTCTTTGGCTGTGAAGAACCTTCTCTGGAGGTTCACCTCATCCACTTAAAATGTCTTGACATCTTGACACATTTCCCATGCCAGCTTCATGCCTGATCACAACCCCAGGCCGTGCTGTCCTGTCAGCCTCGTGTCACGTGTGTGAATCACACTCGGTGTTGTAATGTCTGGGATTTTCTCACCTTCCACAAGGCCTCGGATAAACGGCGAAACATTTTCACAGCTACATTCGGCCAAGAGCCTTAGTGCTGAAAACAGATGGTTTTGTTAGATGTTCCCTTGTGGTCTAAGATTATCCATCGATATCCAGTGTACCTCCGTGAAGAACCCTTTTTTTCCTAGGAGCTTATGTATTAACTGGGTAAGTGTGTGGTAACTATTGCTCATTATTTTCTTCTTAATATTCCAATACTTCATTTTTTTTTTATGTAGAAAAATCTGCATCCTGTCATAATCCTGGTATCCAAGACACACGAAACCGATCAGGGTCTTTTACCTGGGACTCCATGTGAGATGTGTGTTTTCTTTACAGGTTTCTTTACACCATCTGAGGATATCTGCTGCCTGAGAGACTCCAAGGATAAATACATAGACATGTGCTAATCTGTAATTAATTCATTAATCATGAATATGGATATGAGTATGGAATATAGCCATCTCATTTGAATGTCTTTCAGATGGTGTACATGGTTATGACACATGTAAACAATGTTATATATATATTCAAACACACACACACACACACACACTACAAACTAACAATCTTAGCTGTTTTTAATACAGTGCACAGCAGTTCAAACAGTCCAGAAAATACATAATTCATGTTATTTATTCTGATTTAATCTTTCTGCTGGTGAATACACCCTGCACTCGTGTGTGTGTGTGTGTGTGTGTGTGTGTGTGTGTGTGTGCTGCCGGGGTTATAACTGTGGATGACAGAGTGTACAATCAGCAGTAGCTCCACCATTAAGCAACATTAAAAAGGCATTGAGGCTGTGGGCAGAAAGTTCGCACGCAATAAATACAGCGCTTTTGTAATGAAGCTCGGAAATTCCAATATTCAGATGTTTCATTCTTTTCATTATAAACACGTGAATGATGGAAACGAGAAAATTAAAGCCAGTGGGTGTTTCTCTGGTTCGGTCTCTCACTGAACGCAGCCCCGTGCCAGATTTCACACCCATCATTCTCTTCTGTCCTGTTCAGTAAACTACATGCTAATATCTTGAGACATTCGAGATTTGTAGCTAGTCTGCGGTATCTGCAGTAAATGCTGATCTTCCCAAACGTTTAATCTCTTTTCCCACATCTCGGAGCCTTTAATTTGCTTATGTAAAAGATTTAATAGCTATCTGCTAGCCCTAGATCATAATTTCACTCAAATTGAGGTTTTTTTTTACTAATCTGCCAACATACCTGAGGTAAATTTTGATGTTCTTAGCAGTTATGTGACATTTCTACCGTCACTAAACCCTTAGATTGTCGATAGAAAGCTAAATCTGAAGTTCACTCATTCTGGACTCTTCCCTCTATACTCGATCTCTTGGTGATCTCTCATCCTGGGTTTTCATACCACTGCTATGCGGATGATGCTCAACTCATCCTCTCCTTCCCTCCCTTAGACATCTCCCTTAGCTCAGATCTCAGCATGATGTCTGGCTGACCTCTCATCATGGATGGCAGGTCATCAGCTGAAACTTAATCCAAGAAAAACTGGACTGCTCTTCATCCCAGGTGATTCATCCCCACATCAGGATCTTGTGATCTCCCTGGACAGCTCTCTGATCTCACCTTCGGTCACTGCACGTAACCTTGAGGTAACCATGGACCATCAACTCTCCTTTTCCTCTCACATCGCTAATCTCACACGCTAATGTCGATTTCTCCTTTATAACATCAGAAGTCTTTTTTTTAATTGTTGATGTTCCTGACAGTTTTGTCTCCATTGTAACTGAACCTTTACGTTCTTATATAAAAACTAAGCAGCTACATGCTAGCTAGCTAAATTATACTTTTACTCGCATGGAGTCTTTTTTTTTTAGTAATTTAGCAACACATCTGAGGTAAATGTTGCTGTTCCCAACATTTTTATCTCATTTTTACAGTCACTGAGCCTTTACCTGTGTATGCTAGCTAGCTAAATTGTAATTTCACTCATATGGAGGTTTTTATTAGTAATTAACCAACACGTCTGAGGTAAATGTTGATGTTCTAATTAACCTTGTCTCATTTCCACTGTCACTGAACCTTTACGTTATGTCTATATGATGCTAGCTTGATAAATGATTAGCCTTAGTCATTAGCTAGCTGGTATTTAATGTCCATTTGATGTGCGTTTAATACCTTAACATCTTGAAAAGTAATATGTTCATGACATAATGTCCATTTTCTGTGAACCATAAACACTCGGATTAGCTTGCTAATCAGCTAGGTGGCATTATTTTAATTACTGTATTGCTGCTATTCAAATTTATAAACAACTGCTAATAATAAAAAAAAAAGTGACACCAAACAGCATTGACTTCTTGAGCTAATTAAGTCAAACAAGCTTTAAGACAGGAACATCTATGAGTTAGGGGTAAAAGTACTGCAGTATTGGAGCACAGCCCAAGATGCTCCAGATTTCTTTACGCTTGCATCTGTCACCTAGTCTTCCACTTTATCTCTGCCACTTTGACTCATTACACATGTGCATGCAGGTCATCAGTTTGCTTTATGGCCTGATGAGGTCTAATTGAATGTAATCTCCTGCAGCTAATCACCTCAGATTAATGTCATTAATCAAAAAAACTAGTGACATTTAGCTAAACGAGGGTGAGCTCTTATAATAGAGGAAGTATTGGGAGACCTCACAAAAGAGGATCCTGAAAGCGATTTACAAAAAGAGGACAGAATAATGGCTGACATAAGCAAAACCTTAGCATGCTAGTAATGTGAAAGGGTTACCGTGTTGGAGCAAAAGTTGTGTTTAGTTGCTTAAAGCTAAAATAAATAAATAAATAAATAAAGAAATAAAAACCAGAAATAAAAGTGAAAATCTGGCATTTACATGGCATACATTAGCAATTTTCAAAATGTTAGCAAAAATGCTCTTAAATGAAAATGTGTAAATTAATATGTAGACCAGGATTCATGTTAACTGACCTTTAAATGTATTATTTTGCAAAAAAGAGAAAAAAAGGTGTGTTTCAGGAGAACTAGCATGCTAGCATGTTTGAAAACGTTAGCCAGGAGAAATCTTGCATGATGATATATTTGTACTGACTTTTAAACAAACCAAATTTCAAAAACTGACCACATACAACACTGTAAATCGAAATGTTAACATTCAATAGGTCTTGCTAACTTTTTTTGTTACAAGCTTCTGTATTTTTTCTGGCCCTGAAATGAGCATCGCTGCTTCAAACTTGGCTGTTTTTTCTTAAAAGGGAACTCATGAGGCCAAACGGGGCAGGGGAAAAGGCTTATCGATGTGATTTGAAATATGTTTCACAGGCAGGAAATGGCCCTGAAAGTTACAAATGGCTTCTTTAATTTCTAAAACTTTTAATCTGATTTGGCTCATGTTATAATCGATTTAACAGAGACATTCGATTTGACTTTAGTTTTGTATTGTATTGGGATTCATATCTGCTCTAAAGAGAAGAAAAAGAAGCACCTGGTGACACAGGTCAATAACGCTGAAGACTGCTCTGTGTGTGTGTGTGTGTGTGTGTGTGTGTGTGTGTGTGTGTGTGTGTGTGTGTGTGTGTGTGTGAAGACATCATAATCCTCCTGCGACTTCAAAATGGATGCCAATGGACCTGCAGTCCTGCTGACTGATGACTTTGTCCCTGAGAGAGTTTCTTTGGTCAAATCGCTCAGCACTATAAACAGATCTCCAGGATTCCCTTTTTCCCCCAATGGCCATTCGGAAAAAGGTCAATCGTTTATCATTCCGAATTTCCCTAGGAGAGTTAACAGGGAGACTTTTACAGATACGGCTGGACCATGAATTCTGCAAGCTAAAATAACTGACATTTTTTTGTGTTCTTTGCATATTGCGCTTCACAGCCCTGAGACACACGCTAATCGCTCTGATATCTGACATATTACTCATTAAAAGTTTTATGCTAGACATCGCAAGGTTGTGAGGTCAAATCCCCCGGGGCTCAAGCTGTCGCAGTCCTCGAGCATCCGCCAAAAGAATGAACGCAAGGGTACAACCTGTCAGAATAACACAAGGTTTTCTTTTTTTCCATCCATATATGTATGCTAGTTGTTTCCTGTTGTGTTCTTTGTTATTTTTAGGTTCATTTGCAAGTGGTGGTGTCAATCTGTCAGCTACATTTCACTCGTCAGTTGTCAGTGATGTTGATGAGCTCAGAAAATGAAAGTTTTAATTACAAAAAAACAAAAAACAAAAACTCACTTTCACTGTCGTTGAACCTTTACTTTATCTGTACAATGATTTAACAGCTACATGCTAGCTAGCTAAATCATAATTTCACACGTATGAAGTCTTTTATTAATAATTTACTGTCACATCTGAGGTAAATGTTGTTCATGCTAATTTCGTCTCACTGTCACTGAGCCTCTACAAAAAAAAAAAAAAAAGAGTGAAGTGCTACATGCTAGCTGTAGCGTATTTTCACTCAAATGGAGTATTTTTTTTTAGCAATCGATCAACACGTCTAAGAGAAACGTTGACGTTCTTGACAATTTCGTCTCTTTACGTTAACCACTTGATCAGAGAAAGTATTCGTTTCCCATTTTGTCATTCATTTTCCATTTAGCTAACTACCTCAGTGGAATTATTTTAAGAACTGTCAGTGTAATAAGTGTAAAAAGAAGTGAGGAATGTGCTAATTGAGTTAATTTCAGGTGTTAGTTAATGGAAAAGCTTGTGGAAAAAGTATTTTATTTTAAAATGATCTTTAAACAAATGAAGTCGATTAGCCAGATTAAAGAGAGAGATGTCCAAGATGGCTGCCCTGTAACGTTCTAGTGATTAACTCCATGATGAAGTTCAGCATGTCTGTGTGACCTCGCTGAAGATTTGGTTTGAGTCGGATATTTACACCAAAAGAGAGAGATGGAGGGAGATTTTCGGGTTTTACAACTCAGGAATTTCAGGATTTTAGCACCTCACTTAACCTTCACTGAGGCGAAGAACAAAGTGTGAGAGAAACTGAACGTATCTTCAAAGCTTCCCCCATAAAGATGTTTAGGATGAGAATTAGACCGGCTTAGACGCAACAAACGACTTGTGAGGATAAAAACACAGAAAAATAAAGAGACATTCAGGCAGATAGAAAGCTATAGATGCGCACACGGACTCGGCGGATTTGCCGTTTGTCTGAGCTCGTCTGGTACGCGCTGATTTCCTGAAACTTAATCCTAGCCATTAAATTGAGTCGAGGAAAAAAATATCACAGTCTGAAATTAAATCCACTTGGGTTAATTATTCCCAAAAAACAGATGATATTTATAGTCAGTATAAATTCTCATACAACACATCTTGTATGAATTGTTGTGAATTTGCCGTAATGGCACCTTCTGGGATAAAATGTAAATATTAGCGGAGGATAATGGCTAGTCTGGATAGCGACCTGATGGAGTAGCTTACACACAGTGTAATCTATTATCTACTGAAACCTTAAAAAAAAACTCAGTCTAATTCACTGTGGATTTTTTTAAAGTGGAAAGTTATCGTAATTACTGTGACTGAAGTCATCATTAGCAATAAATTATTGTTATTAAAAGGAGAAGGTCAGCTGTAATTTACTGTTAATGTAGCTGCACGAAACGCTCGCTGTTCAGAGATTTATTAACTACACGCCTTTTCTTCCAGACTAAGATTTCTAATTGAGCCATTTTAGTAATTATATAATACGCTGATTATAATCTGATGTAATAACCATCGCATAATTCACACACTTCTTAACCACTGGCAGTGTTCCTGTGGCCCTGCATTTGAATGGTTATTTTTTTTTATATTAAGGCAGACTTTATTTAATGCTAATGTTAATTCATACACGAGGGTGCCAAAATTAAAGTGCAAAGTCCATTTGAGATTTCATTTTTAATGTTTAAACCGGTCGGATTATTCCGTATTTAAATTGGCCAAAATGAAAACGCCTTTGCCATCCCGTTTATATTCTCACCATCAACGATGTGCACCTGTCAATCAAACGCCGTGGGGGCGGGGTTTTGAAAGGAACAGCGTGTTTCAGAGGACGGAAGAGGACGATGTTTGACCTGAAGCTGTACGCAGTCCTGCGTTCTTCCCGTTGTTTTTCTCATGGTTTTGCGTTTTTTTCGTTACTGTATTTCGTTAGTACGAAAATTTTTCGTTAATGCTTTATGTTTGTCACATTACACTCAAATTATTCATCCTCATAATGGAAAAGCAATCGCTAATTACAGTTTGAATTAGCATTGTAGCATGGGTGTGTTAGCTATATTAAACTGGGTTAGCCAATTATTGCTCCGCCCCTTTTGCACAGGAGGTGTGGTTAATCACAATAGCCTGAGGTTTCCACTCTAATACTATTGTACATTAGTGTATCTCTTGATGTATTGTGTAACCGACTACAGTAAAAACGTTACCACCTTTTGGGGTTGTCAATGTGGAAGGATCTCTTAAAGTGAAGTGACTTTGTGGCCATGTGTGGTGACCAATACTTGGAATTTGTGCTCTGCGTTTAACCTATCCAAGTGCACACACACACACACACCCGTGAACACACACACCCGGAGCAGTGGGCAGCCATTTTAGCTGCGGCGCCCGGGGAGCAGTTNACCCGAGACTCGAACCCACCACCTTCAGGTTCACCTTCAGGTTACAAGTCCCACTCTCAGACCATTAGGCCATGACTACCCCCGTGGTTCTTTGGAGAACCCTAGAAAGTTTTCTCGTTAAGAAAGCTGGATGTATTAACCATCTAAAGAGCTTTTTAGCTCTTTTTTTTTTTTCCTATAAGCCTATAAGCTTTTTCTTCCCTTGCCTTCTGTCTGATACCAAGAGAGGAAATTACCAAGGGTTTGTTAATTTGAGCAGAAACTAATTACCGAATGTAAACACAGATAATAACAGCCAACATGGTCGACTGAAACGCTGCTAATCGTCTCCGTCGCTCTTGTTGGAAAGACCTCCGTTTGACTTATTTCCGATGTTTGTTCTGTGGTGTCATCGTTATTTTTGGACAGAAAATGCACGGCGATGGCAAAACAGATAAGCCTGTGGAAAGCACATGACTCAGGCTCCAACAATAAACCTTTTGTGCGTGTGTGTGTGTGTGTGTGTGTGTGTGTGTGTGTGTGTGTCATTGACCACACACAAGCTGAAACTTGGTCCATCTGTCCATCATTTTTTGCTGACTGACTGAAAAAAACTCCGAGAGAGAAATAAAGGAGAGTTTGGTTTTCCATCGATGTTCGTGGGAGAAGGGGAATGTGTGTGTGTGTGTGTGTGTGTGTGTGTGTGTGTGTGTGTGTGTCTGACCTTCCTATCTTCTCATCACATGACTGAAGGTTCCCATTGCACTGAATTTTTTTTGCTACAGTCAATCAATGTGCACATAACGAATCATGTTACATTAAAAGTTGCTTAAAAATCTCACGGATGTGAAATGACCTTAAATGACCTTAAATGACCTTAAATGATTATAAATTCGCTTCTTTCGTGTTGACCGTTTTCGCTAAATCACCACATCATGACTTTTTTTTTAACAGATAAAACTCGTAAAAGATAAACGTCACGCTCTGAAACTCATCCTGCATCTCTTTCCTCTGAAATCAGTGTGTCGTTTTTTTTTTCTCTTCTTTTTTTTCCTTTTTGTTATTTTTTGCTCACTGAAATCCTGCTTGAACCAGTCGGGATGAAACCGCAACACGTGGTCATGAGATTAACGCCAGCAGCAGTTTTCTTTCGCATTCATCTTTTTTCTTTCGTTCTTTTTTAATCCTTTCCGTCGTGACAGCTGCGGTTTACAGGCAGAAGCGGAAACTGCAATCTTTTATGACTTTTATTGTTTGTGAAGTAGATTTTCTGCGCTAGAAAATCTCAGCCCTGATTAAACACACACTCCATCTCCGTGCCATTGCTAGGCTTTATTTATT
>CM074972.1:12061252-12074265 GCA_037577455.1 Pangasius macronema
CACTCTTCCTGAGGACACACTCTGAGAACATCTCTTCCTGAGGACACACTCTGAGAACACTCTTCCTGAGGACACACTCTGAGGGCACTCTTCCTGAGGACACACTCTGAGGACACTCTTCCTGAGGACACACTCTGAGGACACTTAATTAGAAAACACTCTGATGGAGGACACATTCTGCCCTCTTAGAACACACTCTGAAGACACTCCTCCTTAGAACATATTCTGAGGACACTCTTCCAGAGGACACACTCGGAGGACACTCTTCTTTAAAATTTACACTGAGGACACACTCTGAGGACACGTGCTTTGACCACACCCTGGTGACACTTAATTAGAAAACACTCCAAGGACACACTCTGATGACACACTCTGGTGGAGGACACATTCTGAGCACATGCTTCCTTAGAACATACTCTGAGGACACTCTTCCTTTAGGACACATTCAAAGGGCACACTCTGAGGACACTCTTCCTGAGGACACACTCTGAGGACACTCTTCCTGAGGACACACTCTGAGGACACTCTTCCTGAGGACACACTCTGAGGGCACTCTTCCTGAGGACACACTTTGAGGGCACTCTTCCTGAGGACACACTCTGAGGACACTCTTAGAGCAGACTATAGACACTCTAAGGACACTCTGACTGAGGCCAAAATATTTTGGCTGTTTTCGTTTTTTCAGATAAAAATCAAATGACAAAAACAAACAAATGAAAAACCCCTGAATGGTTTCTGTAGGGGTGATGGCCAGATGTCCACACAAGGAAGAACTCATGAATTCCATTATGGAGACAATTTCATTGGGGGACATTAGGTCCACACAAAAGGTTTAACCCAAACCTGTGCGCGCACACACACACACACACACACACACACACACACACACACACACACACACACACAGTCAATGGTCATCAAGAATTTGTCTCTGCAGCACGTTTCTCAACCAGGAGCGTTAGAAGCAGTTATGAGCATGCTCTCTCACTTTGCACACACACACACACACACACACACACACACACACACACACACACACACAAACGCATGCTCAGCCAACTGTCCTTCATCTGAATCTGACTCTATTGGTCAAAGGGTAATGATGCAGAAAAGCAAAGTAAGCAACTGCGCACAAATGTAGTGTGGTTTTTCCATTTGGTTTGACAGGCCACACACATGCACATGCACACACATGCGCACACACACACACACACACACACACACACACACACACACACACACACACACACACACGCACACATCTGGACCTATCAATAAAATGCAGTGGACTGAAAGAGCTGATATTCTCTAGACAACGTGTTAAAGTGAATTGCAGCAGAGCACCGGCCTTGTTCTAATAACATTAAAAACTTTCCCTTGGGTTCAATTCTGATGTACTTTTAAACCATTAAAACAATCTATGTTTAATAATAAATAGATTAATATATATATTGTAACTAGTAAAATGGCCTTGGAATATCTATAAACCCTTTACCTTGCAATGACTTATGAATATTCATTAATATGCAAATATCTATGCAAATATCCTGTCATTTAGCTCCTCCCCTTCCCATCAATAGCCTGCTTAGTCTATGCTATTAGCTAGTGCATAAATGTAGGGATACATTTCGGCATAGAATTTGCATACTCTTTACAATAATTCGTTCTGAGAGCTATTTAGGAAGCTAGCCTGTTAGCATTCTAGCTGATTAGCCTGCAGATACGACGCCACACAATGTTCAACACAAACAGTCACTACAATGTTCCTGCTGCCAAGCTCATGCAATTTCCGAAAGATAAATCTGTTCCCCGCTGTGTTTCCCTCCAGCACTACTGTATGACAGTTTACACGCACTCTTGAGTCATGAGGGGAAGTCCACGGGGGTGTGTTAAAACAGTATCGGAATGTAGCCCGAGTGTGTAATTTAGGAAATAAAAGACTAGAGACGTTATTCGCATACTGGACTCAATCGCTGCAGGTCAGATCAATACCATCACTGCAGAAACATAGCGAAATACTGACTTTCTCACCAGCTCGCAGGAAACGTAGTAATGGGTAAGGACTGAACACTTCAAAGCCTCGGGAGCGAACCCTGCGACATGCTGACCCTCTCAGCGAAAGGTTACGAAGTCACGTTCAGGAGTTTAAGGCCTCAAGCTGAAATTCACCGCTAAACTTTTGGACTAAATCTGGAGGCTGAACGACTGACATTTTAGAAATTTTGGTTCTGATCACATTTACTTTGTGTCTTGTGCTCCTTTTGTACCATTTGGACCAGATTCGATTTCCAGTCACGTGTTTGTTGTAATGTTGCAGAAGTAAGTCTTGTATCAATTTGCATGATATAAGCGAATTGATTTTAATGCACGTTATTATGACGACTTGTTCTACAGGGCGTGGCCATACACGTTGTTATGGTCTTGTGTACCTGTGCTAGGAACTCGGTAACTTACCCCAGAAGTGTTGGTTCTCTAACGTGTCCTTTTAAACTTTCTTTATTGTTCTGCATTTTAAACACAGGCTTCAATTCGTTTTGGTTTCTGAAAGAAAAGAGTGAGTGCTTCGTGGACATTTACGTTATGTTTACGTTTATGGCATTTGGCAGACGGCCTTATCCAGAGCAACTTCCAGAAGTCTCTATCAATAAATACACTCTGATACTTGTTCACTACGTCACGGACTACGAACTCCATCAGGCCAAAAACTCTGTTGGAGAGGTAATATAGTAACAAGCGCTCCGACAATACAAAGTGTTTTTTTTTTTTTAAATAAAGTGTTATAGGAAGTACTTTAGGAAGGTAAGTCTTTAGATGTTGTTTGAAGACTGCGAGAGAAGATGCAGGTCTTCCTTGTACCCTGAGAGATGGTGGGATCAGTTGAGCCGTGCTAGAAGATCAGACGGAGTGTGGTAAGAGCTTTGAGGTAAGTGGGTGCTGGTCTGTTTTTGGCTTTGTAGGCGAGCATCAGTGTTTTAAATCTGATGTGGACAGCTACAGGAAGCCAGTGGAGGGAGCGCAGCAATGGGGTGGTGTGGGAGAACTTAGGAAGGTTGAAAACCAGTTGTGGATCAGGTGCAGAGGACGAATGGCGCTCAGAGGCAGATCTGCCAGCAGTCCAGTCTCGAAACGACAAGGGACTGAACAAGCACCCGGTTGGCCTGTGTGGAGAGAAAAGGACAAATCCTTCTGACGACATAAAGGAGAAATCCGCATGTGTGTGTCAGATTAGCAGTGTGAGAGGAGAAGGACAGCTGATTGTCCACAGTTACCCCGAGGTTACGTGCAGTAACTGAAGGCGAGATCAGAGAGATCTCGAGATCAGGCGAGATCATGGAGTGTCTTTATACTGAAGAAAAAACACAAAAATTCTTTTCTCAGAGGATATAACGCAATCTTCACCAGCATGCTAATTTAGCTTCAGTGTATATACTCACTGGAATACCTGTAGCGCTGATCATTTGTGCAATTATCCAATCAGCCAATCATGTGTCAGCAGAGCGATTCATAAAAACATGCAGATACAGGTCAAGAGCTTCAGCTAACGTTCACATCAAACATCAGAAACGTGATCTCAGTGACTTTGACCATGGCACGGTTACTGGTGGCAGACAGGCTGGTTTGAATATTGCAGAAATTTACATTCTCTGAAAAAAATATAGATAAACAAAAGATAAACACGGGGCTTCACTTCTTATCTGAAATACAGTAGCGCTTTCTCAGAACAAGCTGACTCCTTTGTGTTCTCACAGTCATTGCATCAGAAAGAGAGGGATGTAGATCAATAATGACAATGGGAGGTAACACTTTTCATCCACCCACACACCCACACACACACACACACACACACACGCACACCTGTCAACAACCTCTCAACAAAAAAGTCTCTCAACACAACCTCTGTCTATTGACCTTCATCGCTCTCATATTCACACATTGTCAGGTACTGTACTTGTGAGGACCAAATTAATTTATGACATGTGAGGACCTTTCACTGCCTGGAACGTTTCCCTGCAGTTGTGAAGAAACCTACCTGCACTAACACAATATCATGTTCATGCTTTTCCTTTATACGGGACAGACTTTGTATTCGGTCCGCTGACAGGACAGGAAGTGGTCATGGACATACAGTTCAGTGCAAACGTTTGCTGGTCCTATTGTTTTGTGGACATTATCAGAGAACATTTAACATGTTCAGCAACGTTTGATTGGATATTAAAATTTTTCACTTCTAATATCTAGATTTTCACAATTTTACTATTTTTGTTACCGTCATTTAATAATGAAGCCGCTACGTTTCTTGTTGCTATAAATTACCTGCCTTCATTTTAGTCGTTTTTAAACTTTTGCACTCTTGTAAACCAAAACATTACAATAAATTTTTTTTCAACTTTAGAATGAATTTGATTAAACTGTTCATATTTCAATTGTATAATTTAACATCCTCCATAAATTAGAGCGTAATTGGCTAAATTTAATTAAATGCCATTATTGACAAATTCGATTAAAAGATTAAAAGAAAAAAATCATTAATCCCAAATGAAAGTTTGCGCCAAATTGATAATAAAATGAACAATTTTGGTAAAAATTTTAATATTAAATATATCTTTAATATTTTTCATTATTAAATTATAAATAGTAGCTCCATTTTATTATGAATGTAA
Source organism: Pangasius macronema (assembly GCA_037577455.1). Taxonomy (NCBI): domain Eukaryota; kingdom Metazoa; phylum Chordata; class Actinopteri; order Siluriformes; family Pangasiidae; genus Pangasius; species Pangasius macronema. Next base: position 12,065,914 of record CM074972.1, read on the forward strand.
AATGTGTTGCAGGATCGATTGAGACAAAAAAAAATAAAAAAAGAACAAATCTCCTGGTCCGACCGCAAACTACTACAGTACACGTCTTAGTTACGACAAATATAGCATGTAGTCAGTTATGGTCTTCCTAGGAGTGTTAGAAAAATAGAGACAGATGCGCTAATAATATCATTCCATTTCCTTGACATAGTTTAACACACACACACACACACACACACACACACACATATATATACACAGACAGCCACTGTGACTCTGGGGGTTTCTCTGTGTGTATCCAGGTCAGAAACCACGCACTGCTATGATGTGCGTGAGTGTGTGTGTGTGTGTGTGTGTGTGTGTGTGTGTGTGTGTGTGTGTGTGTGTGTGTGTGCTCCTGCATTGCCCATCATTTCCTTGGCCGGCTCCGGCAGTCTGTCTGCCTGCTCTTAAAATAGACCTGACCTCAACACACACCCAAGAACTGAAATTGAGTTTCTTCTTCTACCAAGAACTTAACAACTTGTGTGTGTGTGTGTGTGTGTGTGTGTGTGTGTGTGTGATGAACTGTGCATTATTTGTGTCCTTGTACATTAGTATTCTCTGATTCATGTCTTTAGATGAGAGAGAGAGAGAGAGAGAGAGAGAGAGAGAAAGAGAGAGAAAGAGAGAGAGAGAGAGAGAGAGAGCATCTACAGAGAACCAAGACGGGTTCTAAGTATTAAGAAGAAAATATCTGTTAATACATACAGTAGACTCTTCTTAAAGTTCTTCTAAAGGGATCATGGGTTCGCTAGACAATAACGGGGTCTCGGCTTCTGGAAAGGGTTCTCGAACCTTTGTGAAACAAAATCCCGAAATGTGTCTTGGAAATACCGAAAATGGGACTCCATGTTACCTTCTTACGAAAAAGGTTCTTGATTTTTTTCAACAGAGTAGTTTACTGACAATCTGTGTATATTCTGAGGAAAAAGGTGTAACAGACAGGACTCGGTGATGTTGTGTGCAAGAGGTTTAATGACCATTCCAAATCCACGATCCAGAAATCTAGTCAAGCTAAGGTCAAGCACAACAGTATTCAAAGGATCAAAGTGTAAATCCAAAGAGAAGCTGAAAGATCAAAGCAAGCGTCAGAATAGCAAACACAATACGAGGGCTCGGGAGTTACACCAAACAATGGCAACGGCAAGACTTCGCAGCGTGTGCATGATTACGTGTGCTGTATTGTCCGTGAACAGGAAGTGCTGAGGTAATGCCGCGAATGTCCTAGTTATTCAGGGGACTGGGCCTTCTGCGGGTGTGGAGGTGAACTGTCCCTGGCAGATGTCACAAAAGGGTTCTTCAACCCAAGAGATTCCTACACAACACATTAATTCCTAAGTTTTTTCTCTGAACCTTTGGAGAGAGTAACCTTTGGAGAGATTGTTGTAGGTTTCTTTATGGGATTCCCCCAGAGAGACAACTGAATAAAACATGGGTTCCCAAACAACCCCAAATGAACGTTATGAATTTTCCACAACCCCAAGCCTTGACCACCTACACAACTTTTGCTGTAGATTTATAATTCATGACTTGTAAATCCACACTCAGTAAATGTATGTGTGTTGTTTTCTGGTCTGGTGCAACAGAAAAGCATTCACCCTATCGTCAGTAGATCGCAGCCGTCTGTGGCCGATACTCCAAGAGAGCAAGTACTAACAAGAGAACAACTCCAAGGGTAAGAGCCGTGCTGTCTGGGTGGGAGGGGCATACTCTCTCTCTCTCTCCTGTCAATCAGAGTGACACTAGCCAATCATGGGTGTCTGTGAGCTCATGTATGTGGAAGAGGGCGGATAGCGCTTTTTATATATACATATATATATTATAAAGGTTATTCAGTGGTTCAGCTTGTATCCATATATCTATATACATATTCCTATACACTTTTTTAAATTCCTTCACATATATTTTTATGTATATATTTTTCTACAATTTTCTTTATATTTCTTATATTTTTTCTATATTTTCTCTGTTGGAACAGTTGTAAAAAGCATTTCACTGCAAGTCATACTGTGTATGGTTATGCACATGACAAATTTTGCAAGATTTTTGATTTCTTTTTGATTTTTTTTTTTTTGATTTGGAAGAACTCCCAGAGACACAACCAAAGAACCTCTAAGGCACAAGAGATGAGGTCTTGTTTGTCCTGGTCCCGGGTCATGTCTGGTGTCAGAAGTGGGATTGTGACAGGATCATTTTAATATTTCATGCTACTTCCCATCACATGTGCAATGCGATTTGTAGAGGGTGTACTCTGAACGCGTGTGTGTGTGTGTGTGTGTGTGTGTGTGTCAGGGTATACTGCACACTCTGGTGGCTCTGATTGCTGCTGTACAGAAACTGATCCTGGGTCAGTGTGACTGCTGGCTGATGTGATGTGAATACCAAACCTGTAGGAGACAGGTGCATTAGGAACAGTAAGGGAACCCATATGCTACACACTCGCTCAATATGTGGTACAGACGCCCATATGGAGATGTAGTCATGTTCCATATGATATATATATATATAGAGTATATGCAGGGAGTATAATTAAGATCCAGTTGTAATTTCTGCCAGACGAATGGTTTTCTCTTTGCATTTGTCCTGCAGCAGCTCGGACACACTTTCACTCACATTACCGCTGTTCTTACCTCGACTCCTGCTCCGACTCGGCTTTACCGGAGCATGCCGTTATAGGAAAATAATCAATACGGTGTGGTGTAACGAAGCCGCATTACTGTTACATCAAGTGTATAAATTTTTTAAAATTGATTAAAGCATAACAAGAATTGTTATCCGTTTATAGTTACATTTAGTTAGCCTCTCACTACTTTCTCTCTTGGGGTTTAAGACAAGAAAAACACACAGCTTGTCATGTTACTGAGAAAAATCTGCAAAATCAGGCCCCCTCCTGACACTGGAGACTCCTTCCATACATGTTAAAAATAAAATAAACTTCTCCTTACAGAAATCTACATTTCTTCAGTGTTCATCTACATTTAGACCTTTAAGCTCAGAGTGGAAGTGTGTCATCAGGTCCAAATTTAAGCAATGTTACAAACAATTATGTATTATTAGTGAATTATGTATTGTGTGATTATACTCTTTCACACACTCAGTGACACTTAGGCGTGGGAGGAAACCGGAGAACCCAGAGGAAACCCAGGCAGACACAAGAAGAACATGAGAACCCACACAGGCCGTAACCTGAGCTCACGATCGAACCGAAACCCCATTAAATAGTGGCTTGACACTTAATTTTAATTTCTTTATTTTTCTGAAAATTGTTTCCTGGTTCCTACTTTTTAAACTCATCCTCACAGATAATCATTTTTTTTTTTTTTACAAAAGGCAGCGTGTGCTTTATTCCCAAGGTGTGACATTCCTGAAATGGCAAAAGGTCCTCAAAGGCCACGCAGCTGAAATGAGGTGAAACGAATGGCTGTATCTATAACTTCATTTCTTGGAATTTTTTATCTTCGACTCGGCTGGATTTTATATTCGGTTTGTTTAGTCTGTGCCAGAATAAAGGACTATAAGGATGGACTTGTAGATGGATCGACTGACGGGTGAATAGATGGACAGATTAAATATCATGAATAACCATGAGTGACTTTGTTCAGTCCCCGATTCCTGCTTATTCATTCAAAAACTTCATGAAATGAGCCGAAAAAAACGAAATCCTCTGACCTTGCGCTGGCCGTAGAGGTTTACTATGAATTATGCAGTGAGCCATCTGCTTTGGAACGATGTCACACACTCACTCTCTCTCTCTCTCTCTCTCTCTCTCACTCACACACACACACACACACACACACACACACACACACACACACACACACACACACACACACACAGAGATACAAAAAAATGTTGAAGTTGTGATAAAGGTAAGCTCTTCCAATCTCTGGAGTCAGAGGGAGTTTTGGTGCTCAGCACTTGCATACATGAGCACACACACACACACACACACACACACACACACACACACACACACACACACACACACACACAGCTTTGAGCCACACATCTTATAACACAAAGTGGACACAGTGGCCTTGATTTTCGTGGATTTTCTTCCCCCCAGGTACAACACGTTCCAGATCGGTGCCTTTTGGGCTAAATAATCTCTTATTTTATCTGCTTAAAAAACAGAAAAAACACATGATCTAATCCTTTCTTCATCCATCCATCCATCCATCCATCCATTTTCTATACCACTTATCCTGCACAGGGTCATGGGGGAGCCTGAAGCCGATCCCAGGGGACACCTTGGACAGGGTTGCCAACCCATCAGCCTACAAACACATGTCTTTGGACTGGGGGAGGAAACCAGAGAACCCAGAGGAAACCTCCGAAGCACAGGGAGAACATGCAAACTCTGCACACACAGGGCAGGGGCAGGATTCGAACCGCCAACCCCAGAGGTATGAGGCAAACATGCTAACCACCAAGCGAATCAGTGCGTTCAGCGAATCAGTGTTTGAGTCAGTGAATCTTTCGGTCATGACCGTGATTCGTTCCTCTTTTTCAGCGAATCAGTGTTTGAGTCAGTGCGTTCAGTGAGTCCTGAGGCTTTTTGATTAGCAGTGCATTTTGCGCTGGGTGTGAAAATAATTCTTCCAAACACTTATATACAAGCACATTATTTTTTGAGAATCCATTTATTTCTGTAAAGCTGCTTTCTGACCATTGTGCAATGTGCTGTCTAATTCAGATGGTGACATGATCAATATGCACATGAATCGCTTAACTGAATGAAGTGTCACTAAAAAAAACAGAAAAAATGTTATCTCTACTTAAGATTTCACCTTTTTTTTCTGAGAGTGTAGTCTGGGCTTATGTAGCCATTGACCTAATCAAGGTCAAGCATCATCTAACAGCTCTGTTTGTGTGAAAAGAGAGTCGAGAGAGTGATCGAGGTGGATAGGAAGACAAGTGGGAGGGAGGAGTGCAAGTGTGTAAAGGTGATGGCCAGTTGTCTAGGACAAGATTCTGCTAAAGCAGCATTGACACTTGCTTTAATGGAATGAAGCTTGTGTTCAGAATAACAAACACAGGCACAGAGAGAGAGAGAGAGAGAGAGAGAGAGAGAGAGAGAGAGATGTTTCATACACATACACAGAGGGCAAGACACCGGCAAAGTGTGTGAATATCTGAATACACACAGCACACAAACAGAGTGTGTGAGAAACAGAAAGCAGTCCTTTCAGAGCAAGGACCAGTCACGACATTTCTGACTCCAAACACTCCAGTCGACAGACCAATTATAACCTCTCTGACAGCACAGACTCGAGAGGAAGGACCTATCACAGTCCACTTGATCACAACACTACAGACACCTCAGAGATAGGACCAATCAGTGACCATCTGACACCAAACAGTCCAGAGGAAAGACCAGTCCCAACCCATGTGACCTCAAACACAACCCAGAAGAAAGACCAATCAGGGGGCATCTCATTCAGAGCGCTCCAGAGGAAGTACCAATATGTGGCCACCTGATTCCAAGCACTTCATAGGAAAGATGAATAATCTTAATACTTCCATGAAAATTTACCAGTTACAGCTCATCTGATCTTAACAATCCAGAGCAAGGGCCAACTAGCCACCATTTTACCCAGAACAGCCTACCCAGGACACCCTAGATTCGGACCAATCAGGGACCATCTCACCCAGAACACTCCAGAGAAACGACCAATCTCACACAGAACACTCCAGAGAAAGGACCAATCAGGTACTATTTCACACAGAACACTGCAATGAAAGGACCAATCAGGTACTATCTCAAACAGAGCACTCCAGAAAAAGGACCAATCAGGGGCCATCTCACCCAGAACAATCAAAAGAAGGACCAATCAGAGGACGTCTCACCGGCAGCCTGCAGAACTAGTAGAACTTTTAAACACTTTTTTTTTAAATCCTCCACTTTTTAGACGTCTATCTCTAATTGCCTCTCGGTGTTCATTTTTTTTTAGCAGCAAAGGATAGAATTAGTCAGTGCTGCTAACGAAGAGAAGCGCACACACACACAGACACGCCAGATTAATTACTCTCATCAGTTTGGGTTCGGCTTTGTAATGAAGCCATGAATAATGTGCTCATAACGCATCACTTCACAGTGCTGGAAGAAGAGCTGCTACTACGCGCACACACACACACACACACACACACACACATGAATAAGTTTGTTTCTGTGTGTAAGTGTTTTGAGCTTTTGATTTATGAAAGAGGCTGCTTATCTGTGCTTTTGTCCTCTGCAGTCGAGAGGAGTGCTGAAAACACAGAGGAGGGGAGAAGAAAAGCGAGGCGAGAATATTTGATCTGGATTGCTTGTTTACAGAGATATGGCAAGAAAAAAGCCCAGTTTATGCTTTTGATGGGTTTTAAATGTGTGTGTGTTTGTTTTTTTGTTTTTTTTGAGGAATTTAGTCCTCATTCAGGGGTTAAAGCAATAGGATTTCTCAGATCTGGTTATTCGCTGCTTGCGAACGCAGAAGACACATGAATATTAGCTCTGGATGGTGCAGTGTGTGTTAGGGAGTGTGTTTTTAAAATCCTCCTGCACTTCTTAATATCCCCATTTTAACCTCACCGGCTGTGTTAATGAGCTAATGTGCTAAATGAGGTGTGCTAAAGGGGGAAATACTGAGTGAGAAGCACCGCTCTAGTGGTGTTAAAGGAGACTTCTACAGCCTTCATCACAACTGGGAATGTTGGTATTTTCAGAAGACTTGTAACTACACTCGAGAAAGGGTTCTTCAAATGATTTTAAGGGATCAAAGTCCTAACTTTTAACTCTACCCACACTTCTCCATGTGTCACGAATCCCCTCTCTCTCACATTTCTCGCCGTACTAGTTATTTCATGAGAGTTGTTCCTGTATGAAGGTCTTTGCTGTATCCTGGGTTCTCGTACGTCCATGTTTTGAGATGTTACACATCTCTATGGTCCATCTACTTTTCTATCTAAATTCCTCTGTATATTCTGATGACTTCCGCCTTAGCTCTAGTCTTACTGGTTATCAATTTATCTTGCGTGGCAGTCCTCTTTAGACCAGGTCTGGCCTTAAATTTGTCTTCCTATAAGAGTGCAGATTTTTGTTATCCCAGTCGTCCAGTGCTTTTTAGTCAGAACTTTTTACAGGACCTCTATTGAAATTCAAATAAGAACAGCTCTCGAACCATAAGCTGGATGGCCCTCAAAACGCAACTTCAATAAATGTATGAGCGACATCGCTAAAGCCTTATTTAAATTGAGTTGGTGTTGTTGGGAGGCTGGAGAGATCCTCAGCGTTCTGCTACAATCCGTTCATTTTCATTTTGCTGTAAACATTTTATCGCCAAAACCATAAGAGCGACTGAGCGCTCTCTCTAAACCACAAGTGGCTGAATAAACAACCAGAAAAACACATGAACGAAACACCTTTGGCCATCATTGTGCAAAAGTGCACCCTTCAAAAATCTTAATTAAAATGATCGGCATAGTATTTTGTCATATCTGATTTTGGCTGGCGTGCTGGAAATAAATGTGGCCTGGATACAAGATTAAAAAGGAAGGAAGGAAGGAAGTGCTTTTAACTTTCATATAAAAACAAATAGAGTTAAGCAGAGCATGCACAACTTCTTTTGTAGTTTCCTCACATTCACAAACACTTCCTTACGTCATGTGTATAACGTTAGCTGTCGAGACCTAGCCTAGCTAGCACAATTTAGCAGTTGTTGTTCTTTTGATAGTGTAATGTTTAATGAAATCTGATCTATTTATAGTTCATTCTNCTTTCATTTTTATTGCAATGCTCAAAATATTAGAAGGTTTGCACAATTATGAATCCGTGAACTGCTTTTTGTTTTCTACCAAATAAAGTCAGGCGATTTCTATTTGCTTACGTGGGGAAAAAAAACGAAGCAGAAAGATGCTAACATTGTTAACCTAGAAAATGTAAGAGAATTAAAAAATATATAATTTATACATAGCACTAAAAGACTTTATTAAATCACCTGACGGGCGGACTAAGCGTCCTTCTCCGAGCTTCGCTATTCAAATGCACGCTGTTCAAATGTCGGCACTGTTGTGGACTGCGTTTAAAACGGAACTGACTCAGGAGGAATGAAATTTTTGACAGGATTGTACTTAAAGATAATCTTAACTGGGATTTTTTTAGTTTTGGAGTGATGTACCAGTAGCATGTGCTGTGCTGAGAGTTTGAAGGATAAGCTGACCAAGCACTCATCTGCTACGCTTACAGCTTGGCTTGGACACAAGCGTGGTTCTAATGGTTGATCAGTGATTGGTCATTGAGAATAACAGTGATCAGTGATTGGTCTTGAGAATAACAGTGATCAGTGATTGGTC
>CM074972.1:12093186-12109834 GCA_037577455.1 Pangasius macronema
TTCCTGTTCTTAACATGTGTGGAACCCAGTGTGCTCCGCTGTTCAGTCTCAAGGTTCGATAGCTTGTGCATTCTGAGATGCTTTTCTGCTCACCGCGGTTGTAACGAGTGGTTATTTGAGTTACCGTAGCCTTCCTGTCAGCTCTGTCCGTTCTTCTCTGACCTCTCTCAAAACATTCTGATGTTTAATATGAGCATTAACTGAAGCTCTTGATCTCTATCTGTATTATATTATGCACTTCTGTGGCAATATAACTGGCTGATTCCATGAATGAACAGGTGGACAGGTGTTCTTAATAAAACCTATATTGTTATTGGTACTTAAATGAATCAAGTATAAGGGATAAAACTGATAAAGTCAAGTGCTCTAGTGTGTGACATTTATCAGTAATCCTCCCGGAGCCATATCTGCAGCCCTCAGCGAAATATGACACTGTTTTATAGCATTTATAATCGAGCGTCTGGGAGAGTTATGTGCTCTGGAGAAGCAGGGAGTGTGAGGATGGAGTGGGGAAATTCATGACACCTTTCTGATTTCATACAAGCTCCCTCCATTAAGTGTGTCACACTTTTCGACAGTAGTTCCCACTGCAAGCCAAACTCCTGGTTTGTATTAATTTGCTCATTATAATATGTTAATCGTTGATGTGGTGAAGTTTTCGGTAAGGAGTCTCCAATGTCAGCGTTTTTTAACATTCAGAACTAAAGATGTAACTTTTGCATAAGTTATTTGTTTTTTTTGTCTTGTTAATGTCGAAAGAGAGATCAAAAGAGAGGCTGGTGAAAGAACGACTGTTTATATCTGCTGTGACATAACATAAGTAAGAACAGGAACTAACTTCATGGATAAATCCACAGATGTAAGTATAAATTGACAGGGTTTAGGGGCAGGGTTGGGGTGAGATTAGGGACAGGGTTGGGGTGAGATTAGGGGCAGGGTTAGGGTGAGATTAGGGGCAGGGTTGGGGTGAGGTTAGGGGCAGGGTTGGGGTGAGGTTAGGGGCAGGGTTAGGGTGAGGTTAGGGGCAGGGTTAGGGTGAGATTAGGGGCAGCGTTGGGGTGAGATTAGGGGAAGGGTTAGGGTGAGATTAGGGGTGGGATCGGGGTGAGGTCAGGGGTGGGATCGGGGTGAGGTTAAGTAGGTGTTGTGGGCAGGATTGAGGCAGGATTCGGGGTGGTGGTAGACCAGAGTTATGGGTATGATTGGAATGGGGTTAAGGAGGTGTTAGGGGCAGGATTGAGGTGGGATTAGGGGAAAGGTTATGGGTGGGATCGGGGCTGGGTTAAGTAGATGTTGGGGCAGGAGTGAGGTGATGTTAGGGGTGGGGTTTGGGTGAGATTAGGGGCAGGGTTAGGGTGGGATTGGGGCTGGGTTAAGTAGATGTTGGGGCAGGAGTGAGGTGATGTTAGGGGTGGGGTTGGGGATAAGTTTGTTTGTGGGCTTGTGGTGAAGTTAAGGAGGGGAGGCAGGCCGGATTGAGGCATGGTTTGGGTGGGGTTAAGGGCAGGGTTATGCCCTTTTGAATTATGGGTGTAATCAGGGTGGTGTTAAGGAGGGGGCAGGATTAAGGTGAGTTTGGGGAGGGGTTGGGGTAAAGATATGGGTGGGATTAAGGAAGTGTTAGGATTGAGGGCTTAAAGTGAGGTTAGGGGCAGGATTATGGGTGGGGTTATGTGTGGAATTGGGGTGGGGTTTAGAAAGCATTAGGATTGAGGGATTGAGATGATGTTTGGGGTGGGGTTATGGGTGGGGTTATGGGTGGGACTGGGGTGGGGTTTAGAAAGTGTTAGGGGCAGGATTCAGGCGAGGATAGGGGTGGGATCGGGGTGGGGTTAAGGAGGCGTTAGGGACAGGACTGAGGCGAGGTTAGGGGCGGAGTTATGGGTGTGATTGGGGTGGGGTTTACAAGGTGTTGGGGCAGGATTGAGGCGGAGCTAGGGTCGGGATTCAAGTACTTTTTAGCCACACCCATTTTTTTTTATTTCAAAAAGCAAACATAAAATAATACAGACCAATTTTAATATTACTGATTAAATATGATATTACTGAGGGTTAGAAGCATGTTTTCTTCAGTAGGGAACAGTGGGAACTGATCTGGAAACAGCGAGCGATTCAGCATTGACACTTTAAAAGAAATTAAAAGTAAAAAATGGTGCTAATATTACCAGAGGAGATTTAGCTGAGCACTTTTCCACATCAAAGCCTCGTCTTTTGTTAAAGCGCTGAAGGTTGAATGATGTGAAAATTACACTCGGCACACGAGCGCACTCCCGTTTCCTTTGTTGTCTTTCTTTTTTCTTCTTCTACTTTTTCTTAGGAATAATGATAGATGTTGCCGGAGTTCCTCAGAGCTGCGGCGAGAGGAACAGCCGAGTGGCTCTTATGGGTTCTGCCGCCGCCGCCTTCACGGAAGCAGAACATGCTTAAAATCACGCTTTCCCACAATGCACCATGCTGAGGTGTTCGCCACAGGAGAGATGATAAGTGCTTCTTCGCTGCAGCTGTGCCGAACCACTTTCAGGCACACAAAGGTTTTCAAGCAGAGCCAAAGTAGTTCTCTCACTTTTACTGTCTCACTCTCCTTTCTGAATCTCTCACTCGTTCTCTCTCGCGTCTGTTGGAAGCGTACGGCGCACCTTGACTTCCATTTCCTTTGTCCTCCTGAATTAGATGTCAGTCTCAGGCCAGAACATGAGCTGCTTTTCCTGATGTTCACACTCGAGGGACGTAAACAAGCCCAAACTGAAATACAGTTAGTTGTAATATTGTCTAATGATGAGTACAAATTATGATGGTTTTTGTTTGCTTGTGAACTGTGGAACTGTGGGTCAACTTTTGGCTCATAATTTAAACTGAAAAAAGAAGAAAATGAAGTGAAAAACAACAACAACAAAGAACCCATCGTATGCTCTTGTTAAAGTAATTAGTGTCATGATGTTTTATTAAGCATTAAAAAAAACAAAAACTTAGAGTTGGGCCAAATTTGAAATGTTACACAAGCATTAAATACGGTTGGTTTAAAAATAAGGATCGCATCGTATTATAAATGGAATATTTGCTAATTTAAATGTAATACCTGTAAAGATGCTAAACAAATAAAACTGAACTGAGTTGAATTATTCTGCTTGCATAAATGATGCATTAAAATGATGTACAGTTGGGCCAATATGGCTGACAAAGAAAAGAAGAAGAAGAAAAACTCATTGCATCGTCTTTTTAGCACAATTGTTGCATTTTTGCCATTTTTTTTAAATTTTGAACTAAATTTAAATGCTATATTTTACAAATATACACAAAATGTTTGCTCCAATAAGCTTGTGTTACAGTGTGTAAATTGTTTGTCAATACGTGAAATGTTGTAGGAATGACAGAAAATACAACAATGACAGGAATAACAGGATTGACAGAGATAACAGGAATGACAGAAAAGGCAGGAATGACAGACATAATGGGAACGGAAGTCATAACAGGAATGACAGGAATAACAAAAACGATGGAAATAACGAGTGAGAGAAATGACACGAATGACAGGAATAACACGAATGACAGGAATAACATGAATGATGGGAATAACAGGAATGACGGGAATAACATGAATGAAGGGAATAACACAAATGACAGGAATAACACGAATGACAGGAATAACATGAATGAAGGGAATAACACAAATGACAGGAATGACGGGAATAACACGAATGACGGGAATAACATGAATGACGGGAATAACACAAATGACAAGAATAACAGGAATGACGGGAATAACACAAATGACAGGAATAACATGAATGAAGGGAATAACATGAATGACCGGAATAACACGAATGACGGAAATAACACGAATGACAGGAATAACATGAATGATGGGAATAACAGGAATGACGGGAATAATACGAATGACGGGAATAACACAAATGACAGGAATGACGGGAATAACAGGAATGATGGGAATAACATGAATGAAGGGAATAACATGAATGACAGGAATAACATGAATGACAGGAATAGCACAAATGACAGGAATAACATGAATGAAGGGAAAAACATGAATGACGGGAAAAACATGAATGACAGGAATAACATGAATGACGGGAATAACACGAATGACGGGAATAACACGAATGACGGGAATAACATGAATTACAGGAATAACAGGAAGTGGATCTTCCACAATCCACCTCCCGTCATCGTAACAGTAATATTCTCTCTCTGCTCAATCACCAAAGCTACGACTAGCATAGAAGTAGTTGATAACAGACTTAATCGAAGTGATTATCTGTAAATAAATAAATAAATAAATAAACAAACAAACAGCAAAAACAGGCTCAATCTGGATGCTTTTGACCCCCGAGGCCATCTGTATAATTGCATTGTTTCCCTTTCATTTGAAAAAAACAAAAAAACAGCAGCATCATCTGTTTTTTGCTTTTTTATTTTTCAGCAGCTGCCGACGTTGAAGTCTTTTACTCGAGGTTCAATTATGCGGAGGAGATCAAGCGTTCAGCCGTGACTAATCCATTTACAGACTTGGCCCTATCTCCATCCGCTCGCACCTCGCACTTTAGTTTATTTATTTATGGAGCGTGAGCAAAAGGTTCGTAATGGAGCCACTCGACACTCGCACCGACGTCCACTTTAACGTGTCTCCGTCAATAATTGATCAGGCTCCTGCTTAGAGATTTTAACGTTACCTCCAGTTTCACTGTTGTCATGCAGAAAGAAATAAAACAGCATTAATAATATATGAGTTTATAAATATTTACGAGCTCGGCGCTGGATTCGGATGAGTATGAGATCGTGATTGATTAAACCAAAAAAAAAAAAAAACTTCATTACAGACAGGCGGGAAATTAACAATGTGACTAATGTGGGCGGAGCTTAGGTTGTGTTTCATTAGCCAATCACAATCCTGATCATGTGACATCACATCTATTAACTTCTACATGTTTTAGCAGCAAAGCAGGCTACAGGTTCAAAATTACGCCATGAAATAGTTTTATTTTAGTGGGCCTATTAGTGAAGGCTAGACGCTAGCAATTACCCATAATGCACTATGGTTTATTTACTGGAATGTAGCGAATGTTGATTGGAACATCCCCATAAGACGTTTGTGAATGTTATAATGAGGTCTATGTAGTCAGTATGGCATGTGATTTGGGACATGCCCATAGAGGACAGTGAGACATTTGTGAATGTTGTAATAATGAGGTCTATGTAGTGAGTAGGGTGTGTGAATTAGGACACACCCACAGTGGATGGTGAGATGTGCGTAGGGTGTGTGGATTGGGACACGCCCATAGTGGATGGTGAGATGTGCGTAGAGTGTGTGGATTGGGACTCGCCCATAGTGGATGGTGAGATGTGCACAGGGTGTGTGAAGTGGGACACGCCCATAGTGGATGGTGAGATGTGCGTAGGGTGTGTGGATTAGGACACGCCCATAGTGGATGGTGAGATGTGCACAGGGTGTGTGGATTAGGACACACCCATAGTGGATGGTGAGATGTACACAGGGTGTGTGGATTGGGACACACCCATAGTGGATGGTAAAATGTGCGTAGGGTGTGTGGATTGGGACACACCCACAGTGGATGGTGAGATGTGCACAGGGTGTGTGGATTGGGACGCGCCCATAGTGGATGGTGAGATGTGCACAGGGTGTGTGGATTAGGACATGCCCATAGTGGATGGTGAGATGTGCGTAGGGTGTGTGGATTGGGACACGCCCATAGTGGATGGTGAGATGTGCACAGGGTGTGTGGATTAGGACATGCCCATAGTGGATGGTGAGACATTTGTGATTGTTATAATGAGGTCTATGTAGTGAGTAGGGTGTGTGATTTGAGACACATCCATGAGAACTGATGGTGATTGTCACTGTGTGCACTATATAAGGAGTAAAGGGTGAGGTTTGGAGGGCGTGTCCAAATTTGACTGATGAAGATGAGACATTTGTAATGGTGAATAAGTGGCCTACATACTCAGAAGGGCTTGTGGTTTGGGACACGTTCTCATTATCATCAGTCCATGCTGGAAGTGTCCCAAACGTGCCCTAGACTGATGATGGTGGGACTTGTGTGACATTTCTGACCCACATAGTGGTTTGGGACATGTCCACAGCGGACTGATAATAATAAAACGTGTAATGGTATTTATATGACTGATGTAGTGAGTGTAGCATGTGGATTGGAACACGTATCGAGTGGACTGATGATGATGATGATGATGATGATGATGATGAGACATTCCTGATGGTGTTTATTTATGGACTATATAATGAGTAGTGTGCGTGGATTGGAATGTGTCCAAATTGGACTGATGAGGGGTGAGACATTTTCTAAGTCTGTTGGTTACGTGGCCTACATAGAGAGTAGGACTTGTGGTTTGGGACACGCCCACAGTGGACTGATGATGGGGACACAACGCACGTATGTGACCCATATAGTGGTTTGGGACATGTCCATAGTGAACCAGATCCAGTGTTTAAAAATGACAAATTGTGCTCTGCATGCTACAGAGTGTACACTTGGTAGTAGTGTGTAGTAAGCCACACACACACACACACACACACACACACACACACACACACACACACAAATAATGTATTAGCAGTGTTATTTATCCAACAGGTGATGGCTGTTATTCTCTATTAAAGGTTATATGGTAGGTGAGCGATGTAATTACACACGCGAGAGTTCAGCGTTAGGTGTGGAGGAGTGTCCCACTCCCACACACACACACACACACACACACACACACACACACACACACACACACACACACACACACAAGCCAAGAGCAGATGTGGTGGGATGGAGGAGGTCCTGCCTGAGAGGCTCTTTTAACATGCTGATGATTCTGCTTGGCGTGTGTGTGTGTGTGTGTGTGTGTGTGTGTGTGTGTATGTGAGAGAGAGAGAGAGAGCATGTATAGAGTCAAGGTATTCACTCGAATAAAGACACAGAACCAATTAATCTAAATGCAAATCACAGCCGTCGCTCCTTCAGTTGCCTCCGACGGCGAGGTCAGCGCTCTGCAGATAATCAAATTAAACACACTTTGTCTCAGCAGCTCCTTCTGTGTGCACAGTGAGAGAGACGCCAACGAAACCTCGGGTTCAGAGCAGATACAGGACAGATACATCGGGAATGCTGAGCACTTCCATTTATTATTGCTCTAAAACCTCTCCGTGGAATAAATCGTTCAGACATGTTTATGTTTCTTTCATTATAAACTCATCCACATCAGCTGGGTTCCCTTTCAAACCTGGATTTATACCAAGACTGAAATGGCTGCTGGAAATGTTTGCGATTTTGAAAACTAAATTTAGGTGCATTATTTCACAAATATACAAAAATGTTGTTCCAGTAAAATTTAGTGTATAATTTGTCAATATGTGAAATATTGCAAGAATGACAGGAATGACACGATTAACAGGAGAAACGGGAATGACAGGAATGACACGATTAACAGGAGAAACGGGAATGACAGGAATGACACGATTAACAGGAGAAACGGGAATGACAGGAATGACACGATTAACAGGAGAAACAGGAATGACAGGAATAACGGAAAGAATGGGAATAAAATGCACTAATAACAGGAAAGACAGGAATTACAGGAGTGACAAGAATAAATTAAATGATAGAAATAACAGGAATGACATGAACAACAAGAAAAAAAACAACAATAATAGGAATGGAAGAAATAGAATAACGGGAATGACAGGAATAACAGAATAGAGAAGAATAACAGGAATGACAAGACAAACAGGAATCCAAGAATAACAGAAGGCAGAAGACAGGAATAACATAAATGACATACTGTAGCTAATATGAATGACAAGAATAAGTTGAAGGAGAGAAATAACAGGAATGACAGGAATAACAAGAAAAAAATACAATAACTGGAATGACAGGAATAACAAAAAAGAAAAGAATAAAGGGAATGACAGGAATAACAGAATAGAGAAGAATAACAGGAATGACAAGAATAACAGAAAAGAAAAGAATAATAGAAATGACAGGATTAACAGAATAGAGACGAATAACAGGAATGATGGGAATAACATAATAGAGAAGAATAACAGGAATGACGGGAATAACAGACAGAAAAGAATGAAAGAATAACAGAAATAACGGGAATGACAAGAATAGAGACGAATAACAGGAATGACGGGAATAACAGAATAGAGAAGAATAACAGGAATGACGGGAATAACAGACAGAAAAGAATGAAAGAATAACAGAAATAACAGGAATGACAAGAATAACAGAAAAGAAAAGCATAATAGGAATGACAGGAATAACAGAATAGAGAAGAATAACGGGAATGACAGGGATAACAGAATAGAGAAGAATAACGGGAATGACAGGGATAACAGAATAGAGAAGAATAACAGGAATGACAGGGATAACAGAATAGAGAAGAATAACGGGAATGACAGGAATAACAGAATAGAGAAGAATAACGGGAATGACAGGGATAACAGAATAGAGAAGAATAACGGGAATGACAGGGATAACAGAATAGAGAAGAATAACGGGAATGACGGGAATAACAGAATAGAGAAGAATAACAGGAATGACGGGAATAACAGAATAGAGAAGAATAACAGGAATGACAGGAATAACAGAAATAACGGGAATGACAGGAATGAGGAGAAGGACAGGAAGAGCCTGAATGACATTAGTAATTAGTCCTGATGGGAAGGTGTGAGAACTCAGTGGCTCCACACGAGCTCGGAGTGATGATCAGCTGATCGTTCGGCTGTGAGGTGCTGAAAGTGTCGGTTTGTACAGAACACACTTACAAACAAATGCAATCAGCTGAAAACACACTGCAGGAAGACGAGAAAATCTCTCTCCTAGTTGCGTTGCATAAAATATGTGGTTTGTTGCATCACATGATCAGTCGCCATCATCTTACCAAAGCTCAGTGCGGGGACACGCAGCCCGGGAAGAGCACGGGGAACGGGAAAACCGGATTTTAAACGGATTTTATTGTTAATTCTCACAAAACTTTAACTTCTTAACCCTTAGAAGGATCTAGAAGTTTCCTGTCTCTTGGACTAATGTGGATCGACAGAACAAACCGAGAAATCACACGAACTGAGCTGGGAACGTTGTAATTTGGTCATGTGCTCTTTTTTCAGCGTATGTTCCAGTCGGCTCTCAGACAGAAGCGCCACATGAAATATGCAGAATAATAACAATCTAAAAATTTTAGCACCCTCTCAGAATAAATTACGCTGAAGATGGTGTTTTGTCACATCGCCTCCAGAATCGTTTCCATCATCCGCCGCTCAGGTTATTCTCAGTTCAGAAGAAAGGCAGGGAGACACGTTCACACGGAGCAGACAGCAGACGAAAAGAAAAATCTGGCCAGAGGAAAAAAAAAAGGGTCTTGCATTCTTTCGTATTCACTCGTTTCCCTCCTCCTAGAAATAATAAACTCGAGACAGGGAGTGTTCAGGCAGACAGTGTGAACAGTGAAATTCCTGAGTAGGGAACTCTCTCTGTCTCTCTTTCTCACACACACACACACACACACACACACACACACACACACACAGCCAACTTTTTATTAAAACGCACAAACCGTGCAGTTAAAATGGCAGATGTGGAGAAAACCCTGGACAGATGGCTTGGACTGCAGCATCTACAGCTCACCTCTTTACCTGGACTATGCAAAGCTTTTTTCTTGCTTTGTTACACACACACACACACACACACACACACACACACACACACACACACACACACACACATATGAAACAGACGGTGGCTCTAGTGTGAGGTGCATGTCAATAGGCTTTTATGCAGATTCGGAATTTCTGTGTAACAAAAACACAACGGGAAAAGTCAGAAAAAAGTTTTTACTCTCACACAAGAAAAGGAAGTGTGTGTTCCAGCCTTCCCTTGATGCTCGTCCCTAGAAAATTCAACACAATGACATCTGATGGAATAACAGACAAAAAAAAAAAAACAGCTACATTTCAATGTTTTCATTCGTAAGTCAGCAAAACACTGAAACTACGTAAAACTGCTCAGTAAGTCAGTATTATTAACCTCAGCTACCAATAACAGGTATACAGTGTTAGCTTTCTTAACTAAAACAATAAAAAACAACGTCAGAAACATTATGTTAATATAAATCAATCAATAAATAAATATTCCGATTGCTATAATATTTACAACTGCATGTCAGTGGAATCTATTCACAGCTTTATATTAATGCGGTCGTTCTAGTACGGTATCGTTTCCATAGTAACGGCTCATTCACAGGGATGATTGTTGATACGGTCGTCAGGATATTTTGTGTTTCACCACCAGAGGTCCTCGTGTTGTTTCCTCTCTGTCTGTTACTTGTGTTATTGCTGCCACCTGTATCTCATTTCCCCCTGTGCATTTCATTGGCCGTGTTCCTTCCTTTCTTTGCTCTGTGTTTAGTTGTGCTAAGACCAGTCTCTCGTGATTTGTGTATTGTGGATTTACATATTGGATGATTTCTTTGAATTCAGTTCACGAACTGAACTTTGTGGATAACATTTTGACATCATCACCTCTCCTGTGGTTCACAGATGGAGTGTCTGACTTTCATGTTGCTGACCTGAGTCCGAGTCCCGGTCTTGACATTGGTGAACTTTCCTGTGAGGAGAAACGTGTCTATGTAACATTTAGGGAAGGAGTCTCCAGTGTCGGCGCTTTGTAACAGTCAGAGGTAAAGCTGTAACTTTACGTTTTCATGTTCAGGACCGAGAACTACAGTAGAAATATTTCTGACACGGAATAGTATCACACTGTGAGACATCATTGTGCCGTGTTTGGTGTTTGTTTCTGTCAAATCACACCTGAGATGCGTGACACAGTCGGTTTGAGGCTAATCTCATGTAGCAGACCTCCTTCGCTGCGTATTTTCACCTGTGTCACATTCTCCCTCTGGACACATCCTCTGGATGATTGACGTTCTCCAGCATGCTGAGTGTCACCGGAGGACGATGGGAAAATGATAGTCGGACGTAAAAAAAAAAAACAACATGACAAATAATAAATCATTTTCAGGGCAGCTTACATTCACAGGTGCTTCTCAGTATGATGACAATGTGAAGAAGTTGTTTTCACAGAATAATACATCATGAATTTTTATTTTGACCTGATCTTATTCATGTTCCTCGTAGGTTCTTTGGGGTTAAATCTCATGGCTTTCCTTAAACCGTTAACCATTATAAAGCCAAAATCTAAAAAACCTGACAGGAAACAAACAAGCAATTATGATAAGATCAGATATGATACTGAAGCTTCATTGGCTTTTCATGTGTTAATATCGATCTTAAACCTGATCTCATCTTGGTCAACTCTGAGATTTGGCCATAAAAACAATCGCAGTGGCATTACAGGTTGAAATGGATTGGGTTTGTACCACAATCAAACTCCAAAATGGTCGAAGGCACCCTCGCTGTCTTCACAGCATATTTATTACAATAACGTGGCGTGGTTTGACGTGTGGGTTCAGGATGATGTAGATAGTTAGCCAGTGTGAGATTTTCAATTGGAACATAACTCAATTTTCTGTCATTGGAAGAAAAAAAATGGCTTCTCTGAAAACAAATTAAGATCGCCCGCGATATTAGTTATTAAACAACGCACAGCTTATGGTTTGAGTAATGCCGTCTCTCAGCTCACCCACACACGCGGCCAATATAAATATGCAAATGTGCACGGCTGTATGAGAAATGTAATTTGGCGAGTTTTTAGTAGAACTGTTGAGGGTTGGGTTTCGAATCAGAATTTCTCCTTTTATTTTGATGACACGTGGCCTGGCGGTTAATTAGGAGTCGAGAAAGAATTCAAATGAGTTTGTTTTCCAAGAGAGTCTCAGACTGAGGCGAAATGCAAACACGGTCGCTCTAATTGAGACGTTACAGGAATAACTTTGGCTTGTGTACTCTACAGGACTTCTGATTGGTCGAAGTCACTTCCTTGTAACCAAGTCAGCAGTTTCTGGAACCCTGAACAATTCTTTGGTTTATCATTCTTTGGCAAACCAATGAAAATTTTACTGCATGTAGAACTATTAGATGGTTCCAAGTACATCCCCTTTCCAATGCTAAGAACCCTTAACTATCAAAAGAACTCTCAAGGAACCTAGGAACATTGTTTGGAGTCACAATGTTTTGAGCTTGAATCCTAAACACTGATCTACACTCTTTAAAAAAGAGGTTCCTCAAGGGTTCTTTGGCAAGAACTCTAAAGAGTTTTCAGTTTGGAATCCAAAAAGGTTCTGTGAACAACTCAAGAAAAGAGGCTTTCCTTTTTTTGGGAAACTGCTACCAATCCAAAGATCCTTTAAGAACCTTTTTTCACAAATATTTCAGTCTAACTCAGAATTTTGGGAATAAACAATTACAACCAAAAGGTACTTAGAACCCACTAGATACTGTACATTACAGAACATGTGACGATGATCTTTGTTACCTGGGGGTGTGAAGGGTTCTTTAAAGGTTATTTAGTTAGTTAAGGCTTCTCAGCATTCCAATAGGCTTTTATATGGAAGAATTTCTGAAAGGGAAACATCTCCCCCTGAGGAACATCCAAAGAATCCTTCAAGGTTGTAGATTGAACCAGAAAGAAACAGCATGTATGCACAGGATCCAGGAAGCTGTCCAATAATTACGTAATCTGATTGGTTAATGGCCCAAAACGCTCCACTGGTTGGTCTGCTATGGTTCCAGCTCCCTCGGATTGGTTCCTGAGTGTGATGTCCTCCACCCATATGGACTTGGAGAAGAACCAATCCAGCCTTTTGTGTGTCACACACACCTCCTACATGGCAACGCATCTGTTCCTATCCTCGACGGACGCCGAGCCCCGAGCCTCACACGCAGCACCCGCTGTTTACCGCTGCGTAAAATCTGCTGCGCTTCTTCCATTCGGTCCCACTGCGCATCGCAGCCACGCGCGCTAAGATTAGCACCGATGAGACCAGCAAGCAGCGTGACATCGCAAAATTCCAGCACAGTTTAATGAAGCTAAAAATAATTTCGAAAATGTCCTGCGGCTCTTCAGCATGTCATATGCTGCTCTGGCTTCAGGAGATTGGTGGGAGAATATCCTCACTGACAGCGCTCACATACAATATTATGTTTGTGACAGGAAGTGTGAAGTGTGTGAAACGGCGTTGTGAAAAGGAAATCAGAAAGAGTGAGGATGAAATTATGTTTACAGATTATTTTCACACCAATAAAACTCTTTGGGACTGTGGCGGAAGTGTATCTCAAAAAAAAATCATTCAGAATTGCATTCTTGCATTCTACTGAAGTAATTTGTAAAGATATTACTGTTCTTAGCCTTTTAGTGCTAACTTGATGTGTGTTCAGGAATTTATTATTACTGTTAGCAGTTCATTGCTAGCTCTTTTGTTGACTTAGCCATTTAACGCTAGCTGCTCTGTTCATTCAGTGTAATGTGTAAAAGCATATTACTGTTATTAGCGGTTTAATGCTAGCTGTTCTGTTCATTTGTCGTAGTTTGTAAGAAATTTGACTGTTTTTAGCAGGTTAATGATACCTGTTCTGTTCACTGCAATTTGTAAAACTATTATTGTAATTTGTAGAAATAAAATGAAAGTAATTTGTAGACATATTAGTCAGCCGTTTAATGCTAGCTGTTCTATTCATTCACCTTTTAACACTAGCTGTTAGGACTATTGTTAGTCATATTGCTACTCAACCCTAGCCGCACAATTTAATGTCATTTGTAAGAATATCACTGTTGTTAGCCTTTAACGCTAGCTGTTCTGTTAATCGTCTGAGATGGAGGAGATGACATGGACCAGGAGGTTACAGTGATGTAAGACATACAAAATGACAAAATGAGAAACACTGCACAGACGTTACACAAACTCCACCATTACCTCAACCCTTCCACAGACAATTAAACAAGCCGCTGGAGATCTGTGCGCGCACACACACGCACACACACACACACACGCACACACACACACACACACACACACACATTTCCAGCTGTTGATGATGAGTCATTAACTCACTGAAATGTAAAGCTCTGCAGTAAGTTCTACAAGAACGACACAAGCAGACTGCTTCATTTAACACCAAATCCAAAACTAGCAATCGAAACTCTCGAGTGTAAAGTACACCCCACACACACACACACACACACACACACACACACACACACACACACACACACACACACACACACATTCCTGGTTAGGATGATTAGGAATAGACACCGTTGCAGTGGGTGGTAAGACCTTGGTGGTTAAACCGTGAGTGTGTAATTTAGCCAAAAACCAAACGGACACACACACGGACAGATCCAGGCAGCTTCCTACCCAAGAACCCATGCAAGAAATCTAAAAAATGCTCTCAGATCATCACTAATATCACAATAATAATGTTATACGTGAGAATATGACTCTTCTTAGCGGTTTAATGCTAGCTGTTGTGTTCGTTGTAAGTATTTTGTAAGACTAGTACTGTTCTTTGTGGTTTAACGCTAGTCGCCATGTTCGTTGTAAGTATGATGTCATCAATATATTTACATGCTAGCTTCATTATTCAGATCATAAAGTAAACGTTTGGTACGTAAACGTTTGGCACTTCCAAGAGAATTAATATAGCTTCGCTAGGTTTGAAAGAAAGAGCTAAACTGTGATTTCTAACAGTTCGGATTGGTTAAAGGGACGAAAATCCGCTTTCTATTTAGTGGAGCATAAATGTGCAATTGTAAATTGTGCAATATTGACGCAGTGCAAGACTACTTACCTGGATAACGATGCTAATTGATTCAGCTAAAAAGCTACTGCGATTAAATGAAGAGAAATGGTTATAATTAGCAACATTCGCTTCTTTATCTTATCAAATTGACTTTCTTTTTCATGCTGGATTTGTTGTCTTTGTTTTGTCTTGTTTTGTTTTGTTTTGTTTTTTCACGTCTGTCAGTGTGATTAAGGGACTCGTCTTCCCTCACCAGCGCCTTTCCTCAGGGACTCTCCTCTCTCGGTAAAAATGCCGATATATCGACACGTGTAAGGAAAACCCGAGAGGGTCCAGCGGAGGAATGTATTTGTTTTCTCTCTTCCACCCGGAACGTTTCCCTCAGCCGAGCATGAATAATAAACGTCTCGCCAATACAAACGCTTGCGTCAGATGATGGAGCGATTTGCCGGTTAGCCGACCTCATCCACGTCCGTGTGAGTCCACCGCTGTGAGATATCTGAGACACTTTTTCCTCTGAGGGCAAGGGTGAATGTGCTAACACTGCAGAATTAGCCGGCTGGATCGGGCCGCTCTTCGACGGAGGCCTGGCGAGCGAGTGCTGCTCGTGTGTTTGATTTGGAAAGGCTGCGAATACGTCGGGACGATAGGAAGGAAAAGACTGTACAATTTACACACACCAGAAACATGCTTGTGGGAATCTTGAAAAATGACTTGGTTAAAGCTAGCATGGAGTATTCTACAGCAAACCGCTAAAGAAGCGATAAATAACATCTCGAGCTATGAGCCTGAGCTGCACTCGGACTACGATTGACCGTGTACTCCGAACACTGCGGTGCGTTTTATTCCTCTTATACCGCAGCAATTACTGTATACTTTGTATCCATTTATAGTTACATTCAGTGTTGTGGAATGTCCTGAAAACAAGCTACTTCCTGTTTTCACTTATGTTATAGCAGCTATAAATGATGTTCCCTGACCACCGTGTCTTTTTTCTCTCTCTCTCTCTCTCTCTCTCTTGAAGTGAACTTGCTGAGAACGTTGAGCGTAAAACTCCTCTGTCCTGAAGATGCTGTAAAACCTAAAGTTACAGCTTTACCTCTGACACTGGAGACTCCTTCCATAAATATCTCCTTACAGAATACTTCACCTTATCATGAACATTAAACGCAGGGCGGACGCTTCATCGCCGTGTGTGATTTATTTTCCTCGAGCAGCACCACAGGGAGCGTCGTATTCCTTACATGATAAAGGGTGAAGTTTTGATTTCTGTGCTTCTGTAATTAGACCTCAAGTCACACTTTGTTTTTTGAATCTTGGCTTGATGTCAGCTGTAAATATCAGAAAGTGTGAACACACAACTTTTTTTTTTTTTTTTTACATTTTACAACCTGGCGCTTCATTCCCACACCACAGTTAATCATTTTTCTGGCGCTTGTTTGGAGAATTGAATGAAAGCCAGAGCAAGGAGTGTGTGATTCGAGGCAGCGAGTGTGTCTGAGTTGGGTCGCTGCTAACATTTCTCCACTCGCTGACTGCTTTCCTGATTAATACGGAAGATTCCGGACTTTTTAAAAAACATTCGGCTTTAAAAGAGAGCTAGTCAGAATACGGCGAAGTTCATTTGATCCAAATAATTGACGTTTTCAATCTTGTCCTTCAGCCAAATAGAGGCAACACTTGTGCACGTGCACACACACACACACACACACACACACACACACACACACACACACACACACACACACGCAGGTTCTTGTACAAGAGCACTTGTGGGGACCATAAGACACAGTAATGACTCATGAGGTCCTTTTCATGGTCATTTCATGGTCACACACACACACACACACACACACACACACACAGAAAGAGGTGACTGAAGAACAAAGTTGCTGTAGGAACATAACC
>CM074972.1:12119580-12130976 GCA_037577455.1 Pangasius macronema
TGCTAGGAAACGTTTAGTACCCACGTAGCCAGCTTACACTTAGTAACATTTCAATATCCACTTTGCTAGCTAATAGTGTTCAAACACTCATAGAAGCGCTGAGAAGAGGTTAAATTAAACTCTCACAGGAATACAGGGTTTTCAGAATGACACTTTTCACACACCTTTACACAAAGCGTTGTGCAAATGTAATTCAATTAAAGCTCTTGCTTTCGTATCACTGCTTCCTCTGGGGCATGCTGTGTCACACTCAGATTATCTTTTTTTTCATGCTAAAAGTCTGAAGATGTGCAGCTTGCAACCTGAACATCTGCTGATCCTCCTCGCTGACTGCACAGTGTGAACGAAACTAGCGCTCTCATCGCATTTATTTCACAAACACCAGTGCACCTGCGCATCCTTGGACCACCTCTTTTACTGCATTTCTCCATTTTATTCTTAAACACACGCACACACACACACACACACACACACACACACACACACACACACTGAGCAAACCATCTGTTGGAGGGCTTCTACACATCTGGAGCTGAGACCAGCTGCCATTTTATCTGAAACCACAACACAGCAGTCCAGAGTTTCTCAAACTCGTACTCAATTACAAATGGCATTTAGTTGAAACTGAGACAAGGTAAATTTAGTAAATTTAAGAAGCTCGTTAGCTGGGAGGAACTACGTAATATTTCCCAAACGTGTTCTTGAGACTGTGGTCTAACCTGAGCATATATAAACATCTTAAGAACTCTACCGAGCAGCGGTTTTCCAAATAATTAAAGGTTTTCAAATAAGGGAAGTAATCAAACCTGTGAGGTCTGACTCCGCCCCTGAGCTTAATTCCCAACCTCAGTCTTCTATTCTTGAAATTTCACAAACAGTCTCGTTGCTGCTCTGCTGTACACACTCAGGGATTTTTCACACTTCGCATTTTTTCCCCCTGACCGTTTGCCACGGTAGTTCGGTATATTTGATAAAGTATGAACGCTGTTTTCGAGCTTTCGATCAGTTTCAAAAATGGTGGTCTGGGGTTCGTTTACATCGAATCATGGTGCGGTCTCGTTTATCAATCCAGCGTACGCATAGTTTTGTGCGTAAACCATGCATATGCACGTTTCTACATGTAGCATGTAATATAGAATGTGATTCTATGTTTCTTCGTATAGAACATCGTTCTTCATATAGTTTGGCTGTGAGAATGTGTGCATATTTTGACCATGACCACGCGTATGCAGGAAACCCTAGTGGTAGAAAAGTGTAATAGCAGGTAAATTTATTATGTCGAGCTCCCATCTCACTTATTATCAACAATATTGACATAATTGACAGCGTCATTACTGGTTTCTTTTGGAGATGCCAACAAAATGCAGCGATAGGATCCTTGTGTACACTCGAGTCCTTTCTAACTTAGGGTTTTTAGCCACAGACACATTTCAAGTCTGGCATTTCACAACCAAGAATGAGCCAGATAATGCCACATGCATTCATATCGCCCAAGCCGCAATACACTCATTTCCAAATAAAACAGTGGACAAGACGACTAATAATGAGTGAATTTCACAGAATAGTTTGCACACATCACCCAGTTTTGAGTGAATTCATGTCTGTGAACAGAAAAGGCTATCACTCAGTTGATGTATAGCTGATTTCTGATGTGTAGTTGAGCTTTTTGAATGTCGTCGCCAAGTGGCCAGGTGGAACATGCGACTTTAGCAATCTGTTATTGGGCATGGCTGGCTCATTTGGTGAGTATGTAAATTCTTGGCGATTACCCTATTGCACTAGGCAAAGTACTGCACATCACTGCAGAAGACCGAGGTTACACTGAAGCATAATTACAACTAAAAGCATGAGCACACTAGAAGCACAGTGGACCACACTCTAGGCGTACTGAAAGCCCGCTGGCTATGCTTGCAAATTATGAATGAGATAATCTGTGTTTTTAGGTTAGGTTTATTTTTAACAACAGTTTTGTCCCGATAATGAAATCCATCATTCACAATGTTACAATCATTTGCTTTGGAATTGAGTTCTTGCAAAGTAACACTGATCTGCCTTGGACCCTCTTGAGATCGGCGACGCTTTTGACCTTTTCCTCTCGCTTTTGCGAGGACCCACGGCTCCACGTGCAACAAAGGATAAAAGAAACTACTTCCTTATTACCTTGACATGGCACAGCCTCATTTGTGGTTGACAGAATTACACTTTCACTGTCACCATCATGGATTATTCCCTGACCAAGAAAATGACAGAATTGAACAACCTTAAAAAACATTTGTATTTACTCATTTGTAAGCAATCTGGTTGTATACCAGGAAGTGTTGCTGCCTCACAGCTTTAGGGTCACTGGTTCAATCTTGACCTCGGGTTACTGTCTTTGTGGAGTGTCACATGTTCTCCCTGTGACCATGAGGGTTTTCTTCGGGTTCTCCAGCATACTCACACCTCCCAGAACGTAGCCTGTAGGTTAACTGGCTACTCTAAATTGCCCCTAGGTGTCAATGGACCTGCATCCCATCCAGAGTGTATCACTTCCTCCCAACCAGTGTTCCAAGGATAGGCTCTAGATCCTCTAATACAGAACCCTAGGCCATTCTTCTGCCTACGATCAACCAAGCTGATGATGTTTAACTGCCCAGTGTAATAACAGTGTCAAGTTCCAGGCTCTGCAAGATCTGAAGAGTTTTTTTTGTTGTTGTCAGGATTGTATCCCAGGTCAGAATGACACCATTCCTCCATCACAACTTTCTCCCAGAATCTCTGTCACTTGGTTCTCCTTCCTTTCTTTCATACACCTCCTAAAGACACAACCATCATCCTGTAATCCCTTCATTTCAAATACCACAATAACAAGTATGCTAAGCTTTAACCTCGATCTGATTTTCTTCCAGCCTTGTTGCAGGCATTTACATGATTTTAATCTCGGCCCCTACAAGCTCAGTGGTTTTAATGTCAGCCTTTTTTTATTTGAGAACATGATTAAAGCAAACCTTTCAAGCAAAACAGGGGCAGAAAGATTAAATGATGCATTATGACTGATGTCCATTCTTGTGTTTTGGTGTTAGCTCCGGTAATATTGGTGTAATATTAGTGTGCTTAGATATATTCTGCATTCTTGTACTGGGTTACTGGGATTAAACAAGGGATCATCTCTAGCAACATCAGACCACTTCAGCAGCCCCCAAACACTTCTGCAACACAGAGTTTATGTCAATTACACCTTCGGGGGCAGTCTAATGGTCTGAGAGTCAGACTTGTAACCCGAAGGTGAACCTGAAGGTGGTGGGTTCGAGTCTCGGGTCCGGCAGGGNAAAATCGCTGCCACTGACATGTTTTTGAGAGGTGGAAGAAAACCAAAGAACCTGAAGATCAAGCAAAACTCCGGACAGACCATTGATCCAAACTCAGGCTCAAACGTGGAGCCTGGAGCTGAGAAGCAGCTATGCTAACCCCTGCACCACCAGGCTGCCTTGATTTTTGTCGACAAGCCAAAATCTGAGAAAACCCGAGAAAGTAAGTTGAAAAGTAATAAAGAAAGAATGTGAAGTTCCCCTCAAAGCTCTTCCATCTCCCATTCAGACAGCAAATAAAAGGCTCGAGGCAAAAAGCATACACGATGCACTGCATTAATGCTGGATACAGGAGATGGAGAGAGATGGGTCTAAAACGAGTACATGAGCGAACAGAGTAAGTGCTTGTCTCCTCTGTCGGCTGAGCCAGAGACTGGAAATGTGTGTTTTTCGACAGTAACGTGGAACACGCGCACACACACACACACACACACACACACACACACACACACACACACACACACACACACACACCTTTTATCTTAAATTGACTTTAATGGACCAGGAAAAGACATCTCACAGAGGACATTTCCATCTCAGTGAACATTACTCACCGTGCATATGTGTGTGTGTGTGTGTGTGTGTGTGTGTGTGTGTGAGAGAGAGATGGGGGCTGAACCACTCCACTGAAGGAAATGGTTTCCATTTGATTTCCTTCTTTGTTGTAGTGGTATTGAATACTTTGGAGGAACTAATAAACTCCTTCTGTCTTGTTGTTTTGCCATCCATCACTCGCTGGCTTAATGGAGATTTCCACAATTGTGGACGTTAAAGACCTTCTAATGATTTATTATTTATAATTTTTTAAATGAATAGTTTACTCTCAGGCTTTCCTCTCAGCTGTGGAAATATTCCTCATCCTTTTTTTTTACCCTTTCCAACTTTGTAAAAGTTGCCAGCTTTTGGACTTCACACTTCACACTAGAAAGAACCGTTTCCTGACTGACCCTCGTGCATCCATTTTGGCTGTGAGGTTCCTGAGCAAACCCTTGAGGTTGTCCTAGGCTGTAGAACGTTGATAAGGTGGCTCAGGTGTGCTGGGAGCCAGAGGAAAGCAGAAAAATGTGAATTCTTCAAGCAACCCTTGAGAGACGGACTGGAACGCCGAGCCTTGTGCAAGCCTCCGATTGCGCCGTGTTAGCTTTGATCCAAAATGGCTGCCGCTCAAGCGGTTGCAGGAGGTCTGCGGAGAAGGATGGCCATAAGCAAGCCTGAGAGATGGAGAGAGGAATGGGAAGATAAAATGACAGAAAAAAACCACACACTGTGTAATATTGTGAGGAATTTTTTTGGCTTAGCTTTGACTTGGCTATTAAGCCACAGGCTTTGGTAACTGTGCACGGCTTCGCAGCTCAAGCAGTCTGGGGAGTCACTCTGAAGTTCTTGACTCCACACACTCGACTCATCATTAAGTAGCTAATTAAATGTCTCCATTATTGAAACTGCGCTTAGAGAGTTTCATCTCATAGCACGGTATCATGCTAGCTGGCTATACTGGAATACTGCACTGGTTTTTAATGAGCCGAGATTAAGACACTTCTCCTCGATATCATATGTTCGTAACGAGCGTACGAGATTCTGCGATTAGCGTACGAGCCAGAGATCTCACTTTTCCATCCTGTTTGGATTGATGTCATCGTTTTTATTACATAGATGTAGCTATTTATGCCTGAAGACTTTTGAAGACAAAAATAAGTGAACGTCAACGGCTCTTTGGTTGGTTACGGTTCCATTTTAGATATGAATTATTATTTAATAAACTGATTAAAGTAGAACTTTCGTTCTACTTAAATCAGTTTATTAAATTTCGTTCCTCATCCGTTCTTGCTTGCTAAATGGGTTGAAACCTTCTGTGATAGAAAACGGTATTTAATTCTTCTACATGGACGAACCAACGAAGCATCTAACAGAGTTATTTTTAACTTTATTTTTAAATCTTTCATTTGATTTTCTTTCATATCCAGTTCAGTGCCATGACGTTATTTCCTAGACTCAGAGATGACTTTTGTGCTCTTCATCCTCTGATGGAAAAGTTCGTGATCATGAGATGAGCGCACGTGAACCCCACCGCAGGGTCGTAATTACTAGTCAGAATTTTTTTTATGAGTTGGGGGACGTTATGGCACCCAAAGACATCGCATCGCCAGACAGACCACGTCATGCAGCTCGTAAAATACCAACTTCTGAGGAGGCTTTAGAGCCAGACACTGTTTCTCTCTCTCTTTTTTTTTAGTTCCATCTGAAGAAACATCTCGAACATGTATTTCTTGCATATGAAGTGAAGATGATTAGCGCTAGTCTCCGGTTTGAGGAAGCACAGTTAAGTCTCGATTTGTTTGAGATAAGCTTTAATTTCATTCTCTCTCCTCAGGCCCATGCTGTTTGCATAGTGTCTATCTGCGTGTGTGTGTGCGTGTGTGTGTGTGTGTGTGTGTGTGTAGGGATTGCACAGCTCCGTGTGGACCTGGGATAAAGCAGGAGAACCATATGGCGGTCACGTTGCACAGCGAGCATGGAAATGTGTGTGTGTGTGTGTGTGTGTGTGTGTGTATTAACAGTGATGAGTTCCTCCCCTATGCTTAAAAAAGTCCAACCACTTTCTGTATATCTGTGTGTGTGTGTGTGTGTGTGTGTGTGTGTGTGTGTGTGTGTGTGTGTGGTGAGCATCCAGACAAAACCTCTCCAGAATTTCATTATTCGCTGTCTGGAGCTTTCAGACTCGAGTTTATTTTTTTTATGGGAAAGAGAGCACGACAGAGAGAAAGAAGTTTTTAATCCAGCTCTTTGCCTTGTAGTCGATAGAGCTTAGGAAGATAAGGTGAAGTATCACAAGAGTGTGTGTGTGTGTGTGTGTGTGTGTGTGTGTGTGTGTGTGTGTGTGTGTGTGTGTGGGCATGTTTTTATATCTCCGAGGCGACCAATAGTCCCACAAGAATAAGAATAATCTGACAGTTTTGATCATTTGGCTGGTCCCCATGAGGCAAAACACACAGTTAGTCCTCACAAAGGTAGTAAGACAAAAATGTGTGTGTGTGTGTGTGTGTGTGTGTGTGTGTGTGTGTGAGAGAGAGAGAGAGAGAGAGAGAGAGAGAGAGAGAGAAAGAAACTGTAAAGAATGTGTAAGAGAAATCTAATGGATCTAATGGACCATGCTGAAATTGTCTTTCCTCACTAAAATGTCAGGATCTATATCCTAAATGCCCCCCCCCCCCCCCCAGTGCAGAATTGAACCTTAATTAACGAAATTAAAGCGCGATTAATAACCGCGGCGTCTGGTGGGGACTCGGTGCTTAATGGCAAATCCATAACGGATCATTTCCTTTAGTCACCTCTCTCAGGGCTGCGGCTCCTCGGCCCGTCATCAGGATCGATCGCTTTATTCGACTGGCATTTCTTTATCGCTGTTTACTTTTCGGCTCGTCTCCGGTATCGCCTGCGGTTCCACATGAGGAATCTGCTCTTAAAAGGGAATCGAGACGGAGTCTCGCTGGGACAGTGGATGTGACGGTGCGTACATAAGCACTCAGAGTCATTTCCAAAGGATCCTGCTGTTCTGAGTCTGTCCTTCAGGCTTTAGCTGGACTTACACCACAGTGAGGGTGAATTCTGGATTCTGATTGGTCAATTTGTGCAAATTTACGTATCC
Organism: Pangasius macronema; assembly: GCA_037577455.1. Classification (NCBI taxonomy): domain Eukaryota; kingdom Metazoa; phylum Chordata; class Actinopteri; order Siluriformes; family Pangasiidae; genus Pangasius; species Pangasius macronema. The sequence goes on from CM074972.1 coordinate 12,126,574, forward strand.
TAACGTGATTGGTTTCACATCGTAGACCTGGTGATGAGCTGCTAGAGACGCAAAGTCAGACGTTTCATGGTCGCAGTTACGAATTTCAATAAGAGGAAATGAATGAGAGGAAAGTTGAGTTAAATGAGAGATGTCCGCATTTTTTTCCCACTATGAGCTGTCACTCACACACTCACACACTCACACACACACACACACACACACACACACACACACTCTTGTTAGTTCCGAAAGAAGGGCCCTTGATTAGTGTAAAGTATGTAATCAGTGCGATTGTACAGCTCTGATTGTCTCAGTGTGAATGCTGCAGTAGGTGTTTGATTATTAGAACAGAGGTGCAGAGGATCAGAGATAATAACGAGAGAGCGATGGTCAGAGAGCGCAGACACTTTAATACGGCGTGTCCCAAAAGTCTCCGCACACAGAGCAAATTAACACGTTTTAACCAAAAGAGTTCTACGTTTTTTCATACTTAGTTTATATGATATGTTTTTTTCAGAGAGCCTTTTGATGTATTGAAATCGTTCTCATGGCTGACGCAAGGTGGCGATGCACTTTAAAAGGAAACGTGGCGAGCTCATCACACACGACACTGTTACCGTAACTTATTAACAAATTCATAAAGACTGGAGGTGTCGCGGACCAACCGAGAAGTGGACGTCCACGAAACATCCACTGACGAAGGAAGGACCGATGTGGAGCTGGAGAACACAGTCCCCTATGGACTTCTGAGCTAATTAAGCTTAAATGATTTATATATTGGGTCTTAGAGAAGGAGGCGTGGCCTTTCCACCCATCAGGCTCAGAGAAGGAGGCGTGGCCTCTGTACACATCAGGCTCAGAGAAGGAGGCGTGGCCTCTGTGCCCATCATGCTCAGTAAAGGAGGCGTGGCCTCTGTGCCCATCATGCTCAGTAAAGGAGGCGTGGCCTCTGTGCCCATCATGCTCAGTAAAGGGGGCGTGGCCTCTGCGCCCATCATGCTCAGTAAAGGGGGCGTGGCCTCTGCGCCCATCATGCTCAGTAAAGGAGGCGTGGCCTCTGTGCCTATCACTCTAATAAAAGGAGGTTTTTCTTCAAGATTGAGGAGCGACCTCTGAGACTACCAGTCCCAACATGACGGTGTGGCCTCTGTCATTCTGATTCCCACCAAAGGAGGTGTGGCTTATTTACTGGCAGTCACAAAGAAAGAGGCGTGGCTTGTTTGCCTTTCAGTCCCTCTGAAGGAGGTTTGGAGTAGGTCTGGCAGTCTCAGTGAAAGAGGCGTGGCCTCTGTGCTTGAGAGTCACAAAGCCTCTACTTTATTCTTGAATGCATCAAAACAGCTCAAAATGAATATAGACCGATAAGACTTATAAAGTAGGTAGTCTGACAACTAATGCATAGAGTAATTTTACTTTATTGTAGTCTACTATAACGGATGTGTGGTGTTTGAGACACAAGTTTCACCTACAGTTCAGAGCGAAGCTTCTCCCTGCTACAGCAATATAAATATATAAAGAAATGAAACAGAGATGGAGGCTTAGAGTGAAAGAGTCAGGAGAAGTAACCGTTTCTTAACTTCTGATGCAGTGCAGAGTTACAGTGTCAGCATGCCACTGCTGTTTCTCTCTCTCTCTCTCTCTCTCTCTGTCTGTCTGTCTGCTTCTCTGGGTTTATCCGGCCCGGACATGACTGCAGGCTCAGCTAATTTAATCTAAGCCAGTTAAGGCCAAAAGCCCCACAGGAAGTCTTTTTTTGTCTCTTTTTCACATGCACACACACTCTTCAACTTCTCTAGCACTAATCCAATAACACACCAGAGGATCTGCCCTGTGTGTGTGTGTGTATGAAAGAGAGAGAGAGAGAGAGAGAGAGAGAGAGAGAGAGACTCCAGGCCAGTGGAGTCACTCAGGAGGGATTTTCTGCCTCAGATCTTGCTCGTCTTTGGCCTTTTCACACTGCAGTAACCCAGTGTGCTGCTCTGGGTGAAATAAGACCACACGCTCTTTATGTCAGTTTCGTGAGTCACATCACTTCCTTCTTCTGCTCATTTACGTCCTGTGTACACCACCGACAAACGCATGTGTTTCAATTGTCGAAGTATAAACCCTGCATTATTGCGCCTGCTTGATCCTGCAGCAGTGCAGCGCTACCGTCGCCGAAATGCCGCGGCGTTCCTGCGTTCATTCTGCGAAATCGTACACATCACATGATCTACAGAATAAACCAGTCACCTGATGATAGCCTGCTAGCTAAAATATAAGCTCTAGCTTATAATATGAGCTCAATTAGCATCTCACAGCATCTCACTGTGAGGCTTAACTTCTAGCTAGATAGCTAAAATATAGTGCTGAGAACCGAAGTATCACGTGTGGCTACTAAACGACAGGTTGCTAAATGAAACACATACATCAGTGGTGAGTCTGAAATACAAAAATACTCCAACAAACGCAACAAGTTACGCAGCACCTGACTATGATTATCTCAAACTTTGCTACTGGGTAAAGATACAAATTCCACAATGTGGCTCAAACAGATGATTATCATTCACTTGAGAACAAATTTCTTTCGTTATTTCAGAACGAAATGAATCCATCTATTTTCCTTATTCACTATATTAATGCTTTCTCTCGGTCTCTCTCTCTCTCTTACGCCTGATTGGTTGCTGGCTCTTACCTGTCACCTTGTAGTCAGACTTCTTTCGTGCCTAAAGTTGGGGCTAGTGCATGATGTATGTGTAGAAATGTCCTGCTAATTCCGCTCAACAAAGATACCTACACACTGATTAAATACTGCTCTGCGTTTCACACACACACACACACACACACACACACACACACACAATAACAACATAAGCTGTTTGAAAGTGCTGAAAGAAATCTTTGTGTGAATCCTGAACCATTTCATTCAGAGACACTGCTACGGCAAAAGAAAAACACCTCCTAAGAAATTCCAAAACAGCTCCTTAAATCTCTTAATCTGATTAACACATTGAGCGCGAAGTGTAGCGAGGAAACACGTCCATTCTTCCTCGAAACCCCACCTGCAGTACGGTTTTAACATCCGCGATCGCTATGGAAGCCCCGAATCTCGTTAGCATAACCGAAAGCTCCTGAAAGGAATTTATGGCGGTCGCTCCCCAGTCAGCGAGGCTTACCGGAGGAACTTAATGAACCATAGACGTTAGTAATATCTGCTCCGTGTCCCATATTTCCCGGAGATATTTTACACATTTATGTTCCTGAGTTAAGAAAAAAACAGAGCAGAGACAGTATGAGGGGGGAAAATGCTTTTGTGTCCCGGTAAAGTGGCTCCAAATTGCAGAGCTTGAATTGAAATCAATCAGAGGAGGAAAAAAATAATAACTCGAGCGCGTCTATACAGCGTGCGCAAATATGACTAATACAAAAAGCTCAATAAGCTCCATTTGGCTACAAAGGCGAATATGCCAGGAAATGAGCATGATGATTAGAAGATAGCGATTTTTCCCGGAACATTCTCGTTCTTTTTTTTCTCTGAAAAACGTCTCTCAGCGCTTCGTGATTATGTTTCACGATACAGTGAGTGACGATGACGAGGGCGCTTCAGTCAGCGCTAGCAACGTAGCGCCGTCGTGTTTTTACCTGAGGAGTTAAATTAGCTCTTAGCACTTAATGACTTAGCAGCTAGCTTAGCTTTTAGAATCACAGTATCTTAGCCTGGGGAATGAATTAGCACCTTTGCTAATAATTTAGAGGAAGATATACTTTGAAATAGGCGTATAGGTTTCTTCTAATAAATATCTCATAATCTAAAACACTGTATAAGGTTTTTAAAAATCATTTTAGTGCGCTTATTCACGACTTAGCACCTCCATTAGCTTGCTAACTTCTCTTCCTTTGTATTCAGTGTGGTTTTGACCACAGACTTTAACCACAGCATGTTTTGCAAGCTAACACGGCATCATTTCTCTCTTTTTAGCGACGTTAAACCATATATTTAATTTTTTTTTTACCTGTTACTGCTCAGCTAAACTGATTTAGCTAGCATTAATCTCTCTTTACGTGATGCTAGCTGACTTCTGTTCGTTTCCAAACCACAGATTTCATTGGCTAAGAAATGTGTGATACATCTGTAAGTATTTTTCAAGTTGTTTGTGCTAACACGTTTCCATACTTTCCCTGTTTCTGTGCAGCTAGCCGGTTTAGCTAGCATTACTCTCTCTTTACACGACGCTGGACTTTCCTGAGCAGTTAATTAATTTTCTGAGTAATTTAAATATCAGTATTAACATTTTAGGAACATTAGATTTCTTATATTACTGTTTCATCATCTAGCATCGAGGAATTAAATTAGCATATTCTTAACAACTTCTTCTTCTTCTTCTTTGGGCTTTTCCCTTCAGGGGTCTCCACAGCGAATCATCACTCTCCACCTATCCCTA
>CM074972.1:12146423-12156642 GCA_037577455.1 Pangasius macronema
CACTCCCCCACCTACAATCCCTGCCGGACCCGAGACTCGAACCCACCACCTTCAGGTTCACCTTCAGGTTACAAGTTCGACTCTCGGACCATTAGGTCACAACTGCCCCTGGCAACATGACACTAGGATCATGTCACATGGTGTCAGATGCTGGTATCGGGGCATTTTTACGAGTGAATCAGCGTGGCATCAGTATCGGTGCAGCCCTAGCATATTGTGATGTCTGGCCTCAGATATGGACAGCAGCGACCACAGCATCCTCATAATGCATTCAAGAACCCGCAGCTAGCAGTACATCAGAATGGAAATAATACCACGGCTCACGATGGCAGAAGGAAGCGACGATGGATGTCTGTTATCAAGCATACTGACAGGTATAGTCTGTCTTCTCTTTGTTGTCAGTGCAGAATCACCTGACGAAGCCAGGCTTACCGCCGTATGGTGAGGAGGCAATGTTTATTTACTTCTATAAGGATCAAGGTCAGTGAAGAATACTCGGGGCAGGTACAAATAACCGTGGGAGTGGGCAGGAATGGTAAATGGCTCCCTACCATATATTATAAATAACTTTCCATCTCTGTGACTTTTACCCGCCATCTGTTTCAGTGTTTACAGCGTCTCAGGCAACAATCCACACTACAATCTTATAAATATCAACTGATAAGGATATGTAGATTATGGACATTCAGCTTCATGCCTTCATTCAGCCCAGTCCAGGCTTCTCTATCCCCATCCACAAATTCCAGCTCCTGCCGGGGATCCCCAAACACAGGGCTCCCAAGTCTCGAGACATTTCAGGTATTGACTTGGACTTGTCTCAGACTTGTTGGCATTTGTACTTGGACAGGTCAGTCTTGGGAATTTTTCTCTGAATGTGGTCTTGGTCTCATTTGAGAGTTTGAAAAAAACATAATGTTCATGTTGTCTTTTCTTTAAGCATGAACAGAGTTGGACAAGAGGCAACACCTAGTCCTAGAAAACAGCTGAATCCTTGGTTCAGTGCACAAATGAAGCCAACTAAATTGAAGTAAGTCTAAAAGCGCTGGCCTCGAAAAGGATTTAATATTTTTCAGTCTCAATCTCGACTCGGACTCACCTTCTTTTGGACTTGATCTTGACTTGAATAGTCCTGGTCTTGGACTTGACAATGGTGGTCTCGACTACAGACTACAGACTACAGCCCTACCTGGATGTTTCCAATTCAACTGTGAGATAACATCTGAGTTGTGCTCTAGAAAGTGACCATGATGTAAAATGTGTTCTCTCCAGGCGGTTCTGGGTCTGCTCCAGTATCTCTGTTCAGTTGGGCATGCCTGATACCACCCGAGCAGGACCCAAGCACGGGGCGCCCTTGTTAGAAGCTCGAATCACCTCAGCTGGTTCCTGGTTCGATTCACAGTAGCAGCAGCTCTACTCTGAGACTCTCTCGGGTTTGCCAGGCTCCTCATGGCAAAGACAGTCACTGCTGACCTCGATCTCCTTGTAAATTTTGGGCTGTCTTTTTTTCCATCACCCGTAAATAAGATCCCAAGATACTGCTCTGCCAGGGGTAACATCTCACCCGTCTCCTGAACAGAGCTTCCCACTCTGTTCTGTGAGAGGAACACAGCCTCAGCATTGCACTGAGCAGCACGTCGTTTGAGTGCATGCCAGAGGTCCAGTTCGGATGGTGCCAAAAGATTAAGGACTTTGGGTCTTGTTTAACTATAACTGGATTAAGAGAGGGCTGGGAGGACCAGACCAGCTTCTGTCCACTCCAATAAGAGAATTACAGGAAGTGCTTTTAGAGTATTCATTCTTCATAGTATATTCAGTTATTTGCATATATAGAAAGGCAGGAGGCCAAACAGTGTGAGTGTGTGAGAGAGAGTGAGAGAGTGAGAGAGAGAGAGAGAGAGAGAGCCTCCCTGTCTGTCACCTTCCTGTCCTCATCAGCAGCAGTGGAAGCTGCAGCAGTAAAGGTCTTGCACTCGTTTCTGAAAGGTTGTGAGTTTAAATCCCAGTAGTGCCCTTGAGCAAAGCCTGTAACCCTGAACTCAGCTCTCTGCTTCTCTCTTCTCCACTTTCAGTCTTTAATCCCTGTAAAATTCCTCTCTTTTCTCTCTCCATCACATGCTTTCTTTCTTTTTTTTCCCTTCTTTATATCTCCCTTCTCTAAACTGAGCAAAATTATAATTTTGTATAAGTAGGAGAGAGAGAGAGAGAGAGAGAGAGAGACAGAGAGAAAGACCTTGGTGTGCTTCGTCTTATGGAAAGTCAAGCATTGCCAGCAGCAAGGAGGATCCAGTGTGAGTATGTGGGTAAGGTTAAATGTGTGTGTGTGCATATGTGTGAGAGGTTGTGTGGATGTGTGCATGTGTGAATGACTGCGTGGGTGTTTGTGTGTAAAAGACGGACCTTGATCTGACAGGAAGTCCAGCATGGTCTGTAAGAGGAAGGAGAGGTGGCGAACGCTGAGGGCGGGGTTCCCCATGCGCCGGGACGCGTACACCAGCTCGTGCAGCAAGCGCATCTGTACAGCCGCCCAGCCACGGTGAGTTCCTACACACACACACACACACACACACACAAACACACACACACACAGAGTGACCGAGTGACAGAGAGAGTCTCAAATTAATGCAGAGAGACAGACAAAGATACAGGGAGAGGGAGACAGACTGAGAGAGAAAGAGACAGACTGACAGAAACATTTACATTTATGGCATTTAGCAGACGAATTTTATCCAGAGCGACTTACATTTATCTCATTTTTTATACAACTGAGCAGTTGAGGGTTCAAGGCCTTGCTCAAGGGCCCAGCAGTGGCAGCTTGGCGGTGCTGGGGATTGAACTCATGACCTTCCGATCAATAGTCCAACGTCTTAACCACTGAGAAACCAGAAATACCCCAATAGAGACAGAGAGATGAACCCAATTCTTCCTATTATTATTATGACCATTGCAGTTATTACTCTTGTATTTGACGCTGTTGTTCTTATTGTGCTCCTAAACCATCGTTAATAATGTATTATATACAGTCATAGCAAAAATCTACCTCAACTGAACTGAACTGAGATTCAGTTGAATTGAGTGTTGTGTTGTGTTTATAGGCTCTGTGTGCGAACGCAGTAGCGGCATGTCCGTGTGTGTGTGCATGTGTGTGTGTGGAAGGTGTAAATCTGCCATCATTCCACACCATCTGACTCTCACACACTATCATCTGCTCAGCATTAGTGCACATCCCGCCTACGCTGCTACAGCTTATTAATACGCTTTTGGACGTGTTCCAGCTAACGCTGCTAAAAATAACTCGCAGCCACTGATCTCCGCGAAGACACACAATCATATTCAGATTAGCTCATATATACACCTGATAAAATAAATACAGAAATATCTGTTATCTTCATTAAGAGATCCTGCTGATAAAACTCTGTCTGTCAGTCCCAGTGAAGGAGGCGTGGCCTATGTGTCTGTCAGTCCCAGTGAAGGAGGTGTGGCCTATATGTCTCTCAGTCCCAGTGAAGGAGGTGTGGCCTATGTGTCTGTCAGTCCCAGTGAAGGAGGCGTGGCCTCTGTGTCTGTCAGTCCCAGTGAAGGAGGTGTGGCCTCTGTGTCTGTCAGTCCCAGTGAAGGAGGCGTGGCCTATGTGTCTGTCAGTCCCAGTGAAGGAGGCGTGGCCTCTCTACCTGTCAGTCTCAGTGAAGGAGGCGTGGCCTCTGTGTCCGTCAGTCCCAGTGAAGGAGGCGTGGCCTATGTGTCTGTCAGTCCCAGTGAAGGAGGCGTGGCCTATGTGTCTGTCAGTCCCAGTGAAGGAGGTGTGGCCTATGTGTCTGTCAGTCCCAGTGAAGGAGGCGTGGCCTATGTGTCTGTCAGTTCCAGTGAAGGAGGTGTGGCCTATGTGTCTGTCAGTCCCAGTGAAGGAGGCGTGGCCTACGTGTCTGTCAGTCCCAGTGAAGGAGGTGTGGCCTATGTGTCTGTCAGTCTCAGTGAAGGAGGCATGGCCTATGTGTCTGTCAGTCCCAGTGAAGGAGGCGTGACCTCTGTGTCTGTCAGTTCCAGTGAAGGAGGTGTGGCCTATGTGTCTGTCAGTCCCAGTGAAGGAGGTGTGGCCTACGTGTCTGTCAGTTCCAGTGAAGGAGGTGTGGCCTATGTGTCGTTAAGTCCCAGTGAAGGAGGTGTGGCCTCTGTGTCTGTCAGTCCCAGTGAAGGAGGCGTGGCCTCTGTACCTGTCAGTCCCAGTGAAGGAAGCGTGGCCACAGCATGCTCCACATTGGAAGCTAGCCATGCTCGGGGCCATGTGACAAGTAACGTGATTGGTTTAAATTGTCATGTTACTTCCTGTTTCTACTTTGGGGAAGACTGACTGGTACGACTGTGGTGTGGACAAGTTGTTTGGANTATGTCTGGATGTGCATATTTTATGTCTTAGATGTGTTTCACCTTACGTTTCCTTATTTCTTTGTTTCTTTCTTTTCCACGCTTTGACATTTGCCTGCCTGTTTTTTTTTTTCTCAAATTTCTCAACTCAACTTCTTCAGCTCTGCTTAGAAAGTTGTCTCACAGGATGCCTCACACATAACCTGAGTGCCTAAAATCTCAGTCTTCTCCAAAAACCCCATTAAAACCAAATCAGAAGTTGGTTCTTGGATAAAGGCCCAATCTGTGGATACAATCGCTGGAGCCTCTCACCTAGATTGCACCTTGTTTTTCTTCTCCGCTTTGGCAAGGGCTTCTGAAGAACCATGGAACACATCAACACTTCAGAAATAACTTTCTCTCCAAGGTCTCAGGGTTGTTGACTATAGAAACTGACAGTACTTGAAGCTAGCAAACTAAGTGTTATATAAGTGTCATGACTGTACTTATTATAATCAGCACGTATTAAACATTAATTTAATAAGCCATGGTCTATGATTTTCAGAAAAGCCTGAATAACACGACCTCTGACTCTGAACCTCTATCGGCTTCAGTACAGCTAGTTTAATAAAAGCCAGGGTTAAAATCCTGGACTCGGTTTTGTGAAATGATGCTGTCGAATTGTTCAGAAGTTCTGGAGCTTCAAGGCATAACACAAACGAGACTGAGATTGAGAAACTAGCGCTGAACGATGGCGAGTGTGCCAGCATGACCGCTGGGATTGTACGAACTCTGCTTGTTTTTGACAAAGGTTTTTTTGTCTTGGCTTTCTGCTTGAACGGAACGTTAACAGCCTGAGCAGCCACGTCCGCTTTTTCTCCCCCCGGAGAAAGCTCTTTTTTCTCCACGCGGCCACCTTGTCCGTTTAACCCGAGGGCGACGAACGGCTCGTGTTCCGCCAGCCCCGCGTCTGCCTCGTGCCAACGTTCTGCCAGTCTCGGTCTCTGAAGACAGGGGAGGCCAAGCGGAGTGCAGAATTGCATGAAGGGTAGAAGGAGGAGGGGGAAAAAAAAGATAATTACGGTCTCTGAAAATAGAAAAGCCTACATTTTCATTTAGTTAGGAAACCGCACGTCGGCAGAGACGTGAAGACAGGAGGAGGAAAATGGAGGAAATGAGGTATATGAGAAAAATGTGTCCACATCCTCAATGAGAAATCTTCTTATCAGGATGTACACAGAGAGCTACAGAGAGAAGGAGAGAGAGAGGGGGAGAGAACGAGAGAGACTCAGACAAACAGCAGTTTTTTTTTTTTTTGCAGGGCTAATTTAAAAATTCTCCCATTTATCAGTGTGATGGACGTTATTGCCACTTTTCATAGGCAAAGCACGTGTCTTTTTGGCCTCGTGTTTCTGTCGGCTGGGCCGTGCACGTGTCCTGAACAGCTACACTTTTCATTGCCTCACATAAGATCAATTTCCCATGAAATTTTGACAAATAACGAGGCAAAAAAAAAAAGAAAATTGGTTACAGAACCAAGAAAATGTCACTCATTGATGAGTTGCTGAGGCAAGAAAATCCCTTTCTTCTCTATTACTTTTGAGTTATTACTATATTATTATATTACACTCGGGCTATTAGATGAATGTGAAAATTAAATAAATAAGCAGATTTTCAAGGTATTAGATTTGGCTTCTTTTTTGTTTTGCATTAGCGTAAAACTGTTTCTATGATAGAGATGCAATTCCAGTAATTATGGTAATTTCTGGTGCCATAACAATTAACATAACAGTTAGCTTGATGCTAACGTAACTCCCACCACAAACCCATTATCATAGCAGCTCCTTTTGAGTGAATTACCAGGTTTCAGGATTCAGTTTCTCAATAAGGAGACACTTACAGACATTTCTTCTCCAAGCCCCGACAGAGGAATCTCATGAATTTAAATACATTTGTGCATTCGGTAATAACAAAGCGCTGTTCATTTTTCAATTTCCATCACAAAGAGCTTTAGTCTTCCTCCAGCACTGACGTTCTCTATAAATAAAATGTCATTTTGAATATCATCAACAGGACTCTTACTTATCTGCGGAGATGGCTTATCGAGGAGCGACGATGGAATGATATTGGCAGTGAAACCATGGGCCGGTTTCCAGACACTGAGCAAGCGCGATGGAATTACACCGTCTGTGGTTATAGTTCACTGAAAGTCATTTTGTTTAGGACAGTGTGTATTTTGTTTGTATGCTCTGTCTCTCATTATTCCAAATTCTTATGAAGTCAACCACCAACGAAAAGATACAACTGGTTATTATAAAGGTTAGGAATGAGGAGTGGAGTTAGTGCTCATAGTATTTGGTGTAAGTTCATTTGTATTAAATCCAATGAAATCACATTAGAAGTGATGTGAAGATGTTGCTGCTTTACTGGTACTGTAATGTCTATGTACACGAGCTTTCTTCTGCAGGAATTCCAAAAAAAAACAACAACAATGAGCATTTATAGGTCCGAACAAACCATGAATAAATCCAAGGGGCAGGCAAAAACAACAGACGCAATAAATAGTCCAAGAACTGCAGATGGCAAGACTTCGCAAAAGAATAACTGGAAGCTAGTGTTTATACAGTGTCTCTGAATGAGGAACTGATAGGAAAGAGGTGAGATCTGTAACTCGGAAGTTTATTGGTACTCAAGAGATCTCTGGTGGTGTGGAGCGAGATCAGGTGATGACAATGTTGTGTCATAAGAAAAGCTGTAACCTTTAACCCTACCAATTTTGGACCAATTTCCTGATCATTTGCATTGAAATCATCAGTGAAATGTCCAGCCTCCTCCTGGCTAACAGGCATCACTAAAAAACTGATTATGATCTCAATCTCTAAACCAGCGTTTAGTTTAGAGCACATTTTGGGTACTTCTGAAGGTTATAGCTTGGAACATTGGCTTTCTACTTAAAACTCGAGCTTCAAAGAAGTTATAAATGGTGAAAGCTTAAACTAAGGGTTTGGGCTCATGAGAGCTTTTCCGCCTTTTTTTTTCATTCCTCTGAAATCTAATGAAATCATTCCATGTATTTCTATTAATCAGGCTGATATTAAAACTTTTGTAGAGCTAAAAGAACATTAGCTACACTCTTGGGTGAAAAAAAAGGCAGCTTCTTGCTAGAACCTTTTTTGAAAGAAAAGCCTTGTGCTGTAAGCTTCGTGGAACTTTTAAGGGTTCCCCCAAAAGGACAAGTAAAGTAAAGAGTAAAGAGTAAAGAGCTCCTTATGGTGCTAGAAGGAACCTTTTTTAAGAGGATACCATTAAAAGAGAGAATGCTGTGCACAAAACGAGGCAGAAGCATTAACTGGGTAGAGCTGCTTAACATCTCCAATGTCCCTGGTTCGATACTGAGCTCGGGTTATTGTGTGTGTGGATTTTTGCATGTTCATGCCATGCCACCATGGGTTTTCTTCAGGTTCTCCAGTTTCCTTCCACCCCCAAAAACTGGTAGGTAAACTGATGACTCTAAATCGCTCCTAGGTGTGAAGAAGCATATGATCTGCAATGGCCTGGCCTCCTGTGTAGGATGCATTCCTGCCTCATCCCCAGTGTTCCAGGAATAAGCTCCCCAGATCCCCTGTGTCCTTGTTCCAACATGGTGTTTCCTCCAGTTCTCTAGTTTCCTCCCACCTCCAAAAATAATGGTAGGTAGATTAATTGCCTTTAGATGATAACGAGTGGTTCCCTGTGATGGACTGATATCCCATCCCATTCAGGTTCCTACAGTGACCCTGACCAGGGATGAAAAGCTTCCTGAACATGAGCAAATCTAATTTAGATTATTCGCTGAGGATTAATCTTCTTGCTCAAGGACCAACACTGTCTCTCTGGGATTTGAACTTACAATCGATGGATCATTAGCACAGAACCACTGACCGGTTCATCAAATCCAATCGCTGACCCGGATATCACCGAGCAAGAAATGGATATGGATATGGATGGCCAAGCAATGGGATTAGTCTCAAAGCCTCACTTGAGAGAAGACAGAAGAGCGGGTTCTCTGATTCCTCTCTCCCTAACACCACGCATGGTTTAGCACATCAGCTAATGTTCAAATCTCTCTTCAATGAGCAGCTTTGAGGGAAAAAAAATGCTGCAGTCCTCCAGGAATACAGACTCTACGTGTAAGTATGGACATTTAGACTGAGTACATGCTTTGAGTGTGATGCAATTACATTGCAATCCAGAGGGCAGAGCTTTTGATGGATTAAAACACTTTGATTTAATAAGACTGGAGCTCATAAAAAGGAAAATAAAGTCAGCCTGGTTTTTTTTTTGCCTTTTTTTTAAAAAAATCAAGCCATACCAGGTCTAATATCTTGATAATGATATCAGTATTTTTAATTCATCCTGTATTTAAAACAGAAAATTGTTATTTTCTAAACCTCTAAAAGTAAATGTGGACTAAAAATATATAAAGTTCCTAGTTAAAGTTTCACTTTTATCACTCTTAGTGAAAGCGTTCTGTCTCGCTGTTGTGCTTTTATTTCCTGTGGTATTATGCTTATCAAGCTTTTTTCCCCCTGTTTCAGCAGATTTGTGGTATTTTCACAACAGTGTCCAGATTTGTGACATCTCATTTTTCTCCTCAGTGGTTGAGTAACGTGAAGTAACTCCAAACATTGCTTCTGTTTCCCGTTATTACAGAGCTTTGTCGATTCCCAGCATGCCCGAGTGTTTATCTGGAGCAGAGGGAAAGTGTGGAAGGAGAAGTAGTTCCAGTGCTCTACAGTTATTTGCTACAGCATTGTATGTTTTTTAAACTGAACTAAAATATTAAAACGGGCAAGAAATGCATTTTGATAGTAGATTGCTCTGTCTGAGACTTCCCCAGTGATGCTCAGGCTCATCGTGCTTTATTTCCTGCTGTGACGATGCTTTTTAAGATTTGCATGGATGGATGATGGATGGTGGGATGGTAGGCAGGCAGGCGCAGGAATGCGTGGGTCAGTGAGATGTGATGGAAAATGATGTCAGTTGAAATGACAGTTACAAGCGTAGGTTACTGGATGGATGGACTGATGAACAGATAGCTAACGTATCAATGGACAGCTGAATGGATGAATTTATGGATGGATTCCATGGATGAATAAGTGAAAGGAGAGTTAGACGAACAGATGGATAGATGACTAAATGGATCACTTAGGCAGATGTATGGATTGATTGATGGCTAGGTGGACACTTGAATAGATAAGTGGATGGATGGATCGATTCCATGAAAAAAGAACATACCAATGCATGGTTGGACGAATTCATGGATGGACAGGTGGGCTTAGGTGGGCCCTTGGATAGATGGATGGATGAAAAGAACATACCAATGCACAGTTAGATGAATTCATGGATGAACAGGTGGGCCTAGGTGGGCCCTTGGATAGATGGATGGATGAACTCCACAAATAATAAATGGAGGTATTAATGGAAATTAATACAAATGCATGGATAGATGGCTAGGTGGGCACTTGAATATGTAGATGGATGGATGGATGGATGGATGGATGGATGGATGGATGGATGGATGGATGAATGAATGGATGGATGGATTCCTTGAAAGAATAAATTGTGAATGTATAAATGGACAGTAGATAAATGCATAAGTAAATAGACCGCTAAGTAGACACTTGGATGGATGGATGGATGGATGGATGGATAGATGGATGGATGGTTGGAAGGATGGATGGATGGATGGATGGATGGATGGATGGAATCCATGAGTGAATAAATTGATCAGTAAAAATTTAGACAGATGCATGGATGGATGTATAGATGGCAGCTTGGATGAATGGATAATTGTGTAAATGAATAAACTGATAATGTTATCGTGAATCGGTGGACAGTC
>CM074972.1:12174533-12177033 GCA_037577455.1 Pangasius macronema
CCTGTGTGTCTCTCTCTCTGTCTACAGATACCTGTGTCTCTCTCTCTGTCTACAGATACCTGTGTGTCTCTCTCTCTGTCTACAGATACCTGTGTCTCTCTCTCTGTCTACAGATACCTGTGTGTCTCTCTCTCTGTCTACAGATACCTGTGTCTCTCTCTCTGTCTACAGATACCTGTGTGTCTCTCTCTCTGTCTACAGATACCTGTGTCTCTCTCTCTGTCTACAGATACCTGTGTGTCTCTCTCTCTGTCTACAGATACCTGTGTCTCTCTCTCTGTCTACAGATACCTGTGTGTCTCTCTCTCTCTGTCTACAGATACCAGTCTCTCTCTCTTTCTCTCTCTCTCTCTGTCTACAGATACCTGTGTCTCTCTCTCTCTCTCTGTCCTTCTGTTTCTGTTTTGACTTATTCTGTATTCTGTCCATACATACACATGGCACAGTCTCTCTCTCTCTCTGTCTCTCTCTCTCTGTCTGTCTCGCTCTTGCTTTATCTCTCTCGCTCAGACGCACACAAAATTCGAGCACAGTGCAGTTTCCATTCACAAGTTACATCCATTATTGATGTACTGAGCATTTCATCACTCTGTGTAATGAATATATTTCACTCATTACACACACACACACACACACACACACACACTTCAGTGTGGATTGTCCCATGTTTGTGTGTGTTGTGTGCTCTACAGTGTGTGTGTGTGTGTGTGTATACATGTGAATGTGAAGGTCATGTGACTTCTCTGCACCTGTGTTTGCCTTAATGGCATCGTAATATGACCTCTAATATCTGTGCTGATGAAAGATCATCTCTCTCTCTCTCTCTCTCTCTCTCTCTCTCTCACCAGAACCTGCATACACTTTCAGAAGTCTTTCATTGTTACTCCAAAAACCTCACTTTTATTGTATATCTTTAACCTAAGAAAGTGAACATAGTTACCTTTAAAACTTGGTTAAGGTACGACTGAAGGCCCTGAGGGTCTAATTTAATGTATTTTTTAAGATTTCCATTAATTTACATTCATTTACATTACAATTTTCTGAAAATGAATCACATTAACTTTCAGGTGAGTGACATTAACTTAACTAAAGGTGCAAAAGACGCTCACTTGAAGGAACCAAATTTTAAATTTATATTAAACCCTAAAGCACTAAAGCAGCATGGCTGTAGCTAAGGGATGCTACACCAGCATGAAGCATGGCCACCCCAGGAAGTACTTAGTATTATTATTATTATTATTATTAGTAGTAGTAGTAGTAGTAGTATTAGTAAGAGGAGGAGTTAGTATTATACTAGTAGCAGTAGTAGTTGTTAGTAGTAGTAGTAGCGCAGCGGGATTAGTAATATCGGTGGAGTATTATTATTAGTAGTAGTAGTAGTAGGAGGAGGAGGAGGAGGAGGAGTATTAGTAATTAGTACTAATAGTCGTAGCAGTAGTAGTGTTAAGATTAGTAGTAGTAGTAGCAGCGGCGGGATTAGTAGTATCAGTGGATTATTATTATTATTATTATTAGGAGGAGGAGGAGGAGGAGGAGTTAGTATTAATAGTAGTAGCAGTAGTATTATTAGTTATATTAGTTGAAGTAGGAGCAGCAGGTGTACTAGTACCAGGGGGATTAATACTAGTAGCAGTAGTATTATTAGTTATATTAGTTGTAGTAGTAGTAGTAGGAGGAGGAGGAGGAGTTAGTATTATTAGTAGTAGCAGTAGTAGTGTTAGTTGTAGTAGGAGCAGCAGGTGTAGTAGTATCAGGGGGATTAATAGCAGTAGCAGTAGTATTATTAGTTATATTAGTTGTAGTAGGAGCAGCAGGAGTAGTACCAGGGGGAGTAGAAGTAGAAGTGGTAGGAGGAGGAGCAGGAGGAGGAGTTAGTCTAATAGCAGTAGTAGTGTTAGTAGCAGGAGGAGTAGCAGTAACATTATTAGTAATATTAGTTGCAGTAGCAGTAGTTGCTAGTAGTATTAGGAGTAATAATAGTATTAGGAGTAGTAATGGTAGTGTTAGTTAGTACTGGTCTGATTTGTGTAAATGTGGATTTTTGTAAAACTATCTAGAACTCTTAAAGCTCATTCAGTGTGCACACGTACAGGAACCCTTTAAGGTTCTGCGTTAAAGAAGAGACGACAAGAGAAGGGTTTCAGTTAGGGGTCCCAGAAGAACCTCTGTGCACAGCTGTGAATCCTGAACTATTCAAAGACCGGTTTCGGGTTCTTTGGTTCTGTGTGGAACCCTACAACTGATTGTTTCCTTTCTCACTAAAGGTTCCAACATAAGATTTCTGCAAATGTTGATGTAATTTCTGTATAAATATGACTTTAGAACCTGACGGAGAAGTCTGAGTGGACATGATTCGGGATTGATGAGCCGTAATCTCTGCTGTGCAGTTGTTCACACACACACACACACACACACACACACACACACACACACACACACACACAAAATCACCAGCAGCAGTAATTTGCAGTTTGATCAGAGCCCCAGATATACTGAACCG
>CM074972.1:12182033-12184533 GCA_037577455.1 Pangasius macronema
ACGTTAGAGAAACCGAACACTGGTCCTGAACCTCAATAAAAACTTCTCTAAGCCTGTTCTCAGAAATAAAGCTTCCGCTTCTCAACCAAATTACCTCACAGAGAAATACCGCTCTGCTACTCGGCACAGACGTTATGTCCGCACGCTGACTGCCAAAACCCAGGGGTTTGAGTAGCAGCGTGCACAGGTGCCGCACGGCTCTGCTGAGTGCCTGCACGGGCTTGAGGCACTAGAAAGGGCCGTGCAGGCGGCCTGAGAAGGCACCCGTGACGTTACATGATTTATTATTATTTAGGAAAAAAATATATTACACACTAAGGACCTGCAGGAAGGTTTAGCTGACATAGGAGTGGTGGTGCACCATTCTACTCTGCAGCACTACTTGTAAAAACGTGATCTGCATGGAAGAATCATCAGAAGGAAACATTACCTGCCACCTCATCTCAACAGTGAACATCTCATGCATTCAACAATAACAATATCTGTGGATTGATGAAGTGAAAATACAGCTCTTTGGCCACAATCTCCAAAGGAATGTCTGGAGAGAAAAAAAAGGAGCAGTATTTGGAACAAAATAAAATACAGCCTGCCAGCTGTTAGGCATGGGGGTTTGTGGTTGGGTGGCAGTTGGTGGCACAAGAAACACTGCACAGGTAGACAGAAGAATTAATTTTAGTGAATATCAGCAAATTCTGGAAGCGAATGTCAAGACACTGAGGTCCGTCTCAATCCTCTGACTTGAACATCATTGAAAATTTGTGGGTAGATTTGAAACCTGCTGTGCACGCAAGACAGCCCAAGAACATCTCGGAACTGGAAGCATTCGGCAAGGAACAAGTGGGCGTAAATTCATAAAACAAGAAGAGACAGACTCCTAGCTGGCTCCCAAAAAGCCTTTTGGGGTGTTCCTAAGCACTCACTTAGTAAGGTGTCCAGAGTTTTTGCACATGCTACAATTACTATTATTTTCTCCTATCTTTAAGTTCATCAAATATAAAGTAACTGTGCGTTAATGCCGGCAGAAAAACAGAGCCTTGTGGACTACCAGATTTTACTTTTATATGCACAGACAAGTCATGAACCAGAAATGAGTCTTTCCCTTAATGCCAACAAAAATTTCTAGTCTGTCTAGAAGACTATTGTGATATCTATGGTTTCAAAAGCTGCACTGAGATCAAGTAACACAAGAAAGGCAAAGCCCTGATTAAAGACAAATACTATGTAATTTACTGCTTTAACCAGCGCTGCCTTAGTACTATGACAAGGACTAATGTTGCTAATAACACATGAAGACGAATAGTCATCAGTTAGCGTTATGTAAAATCGCACAATGCTAATCGTTGACTATCAGCTTGCAGTCATTACTGCTTTAAACAGATAACCATCTGGATCTTTGATAGCCTTACAGAAATGGGGTAGAAAGTGATCGAATGACACACAGTATAATTTACAGTGCCTAGACATGACAGCATATCAAATGTATGTGACAGAGAAGGCAGACCGTACTCGTTCACCCCGCTTTCATTAATCCGTCTTCACCTTCCTCTCATTTGCTCCACTTGTCTTTGTGCAGTATGAAGCGATAGAGCATTCCTCCATGTCCTAATGCTCCAACTGGATGACAGCCATTTTGAACGTCACTTCACCGCCTTTTACATTTGATACAGGCTCTTTGGCAGTGTTTATATTCGTCGGGTATCACAAGGCGCCCGTACACTGAGGCATCATTTATCAACCCTTATGAGTTTGGTTAAAAAAGGAACTAATGAAGCCGTGTAATTCTCTCCCTCTGTCCCATGAATGTGGTCCCATCAGTCTCTGTCTCCACATACACACACGTCTCCTACGAGGCATGCGAGGTCAGCTGGCTGCGCTTAATGCTTTATTAATAGTTAACTATTGCATTAAATAGTTAGGAATATTAGCAGGACAGATACAGTGTTATGGCATAGATTACAGAAGTCTCAGTATCTGTACTGGATCGATGCACACTGTTCTTCCAAAAGAAATTCCCTCAGGTGGTGTGTTGGTGATAGTGGTGAAGAGCACTGTCTAATATGTTTCATCCCAAAATCTCCCATTGAGTTTCAATACAGGTCAATGTGAACACCTGAACTAGGAAGTATTCGCAGCACGTTATGGGCGAGGCTAAATCAGCAGCTTTTGGGAAACACCGTAGCAAGGGGTCAAAAATCCTACAGCTACACAGCAGATGTTGGCACCTTTGCAGATGTTGGCGAAGGATGGCGATGTGGCGAGGGCAGAGAATCTGTCAGGACCCCGTTTCTCCCGTTCTTATGTCTGCAAATGAATTCAAACTCATGTCATTCGCTTTTCTATATTTTACCAGCTGTGGTATAAATATCACCTTGCCTAAACCAGTGATAGTGTTTGTTGTCATGGTTACATTCCAACATAAATATGATCAGCAGCATTGATTTAGAACTTATATGAACTTGTTTGACTTCAAGTACGCACATGTATGTGTAATTGTAAAGGT
>CM074972.1:12187033-12188270 GCA_037577455.1 Pangasius macronema
GCCTCATCACCACCAATTAACCCATCGCAATTCCAAGCTCACACACACACACACACGGACACACACACACGCACGCACAGGGATCAGTTTCAGTGTCAGAGGGGTGTCAGGAGCTCCCTTCGGAATTTCTCTCCTCCGTGAGGTTTGTTTATTTATTCATCGCTTACCCTTTCCATTCATTTTCTCTGTGTGTGTGTGTGAGAGAGAGAGAGAGAGAGAGGAGGGTGGGGAGGGACAGATCAGCCTCACCTGTAAAAGTCAGCAGGCTCAGGTGTGTCCAGGAGAAACCGGAGAGCTTTTGTGCTCCTGTCAGCCGTTAATGCGCTTATTGATGAACACTTGGCTGGGGCCCAGTTCATAGTGTTTTAGAGCTGTTCTTATTAGAGGAACAGCGGCTGAGAGTGTGTGGTTTAAGACATAATGTCATAACTTCTTGTGGCCTGTTCAGTAGCTGGCTAATAGTCTGCTAGGTAATAGGCTCATTAGTGGTTAACGTTCCACGTAAATCAGCCCACAGAGAACACAAGCACACTAAGCAACCCTCTGGCTGTGCATTACAGAAAATGCTGCTAACCTGAAGCTTCATGTCATTATACTCATCCGAATATTATCTGTAAACTGACTCGCTATGTGCTGTTTACATGGTGGCTAGTTAGCTTGTGCTCGCTACGTACTATGGCTACGATCGTATTGTTGACCTCATACCCCACGACAAACACAGGTTCAGACAAGTTTATATTCGTACATTTTATTTTATATCTTGAATCAAATGTAAAAGGTTCAACAACGCATTCACATATTTCAGATAAACAACTTAAAACATTAAGAAAGAAAACTATGAAATCTATAACACAGTAGCATTTTTGCCAGCCACTATGACTAGACTGAAGTACTTTTTTTTTTAAATCATATTGTTGTTGTTTTTTTCATTAACGTATAAATCCATTTTAGTCCCACAACATTCCCTCTTAAAAGAAAGAAAAATAACAGTGTGAAGAAAAGAAAAAGGAAAGAGAATATGATTGGTGTGTAAGGCGTATTATAATACCGATGTTCCCAATGTCCGTGTTTCAATGGGAAAGTTTCACACTTTAAATTGAAATAGTTTAAAAAGTATTACGTTTCTTTAACGAATAAAAGCAGAAGCTCTGCGAGTTCCTGAGCTCACTTCATTACTGCACTGCGGTTAACACTGGGTTAGCTATATACTGTTGCTGATAATGCTGTAATGATACTA
>CM074972.1:12188370-12201951 GCA_037577455.1 Pangasius macronema
AACATAGCATGATAACGGAAACACAGCACCAACCAACGTATCAGCACCAGGCTCATCACAAATGTTTCAACATAAACAGGAGAGAGATTTTCTTTAACCTCGGAAGCCAGGGTAGAGTAAGATACGGACGAGTATCTGTGATTGATCTGCTACTATAGAAAAGTATTCGAATGAGCGCATTAATATAAACCTGCGCTACTGCCAAAGCTGCTGTTATAGAAAATTAATGAACACTTTCTGACCAATCGCAATCCAGAATTCAGCAGTGCAGAGGTACTCGCATTTCCAAGATGTTTTTTATACACACATTCAGGTATAACGCTATTTGTGAGGACCGTTTTGTTTTTTCTATTTTTCATACCATACTGTGTTTTGTTCAAGCGTTCAAAAATTTTCTAAAGTAGTTCCTTTACATATCACACACTATATATACATATATATATATATATCACAAGCGGGGACGTTCGGCCCAGACGGCATGGCGAGGACCACTAGCAGAAGGTACGAGTGCAAAGTGAGGACCTGACTCAAAGGATCTGAAGTGTAGAATTACACTACTGTATAAGGACACACTCACTGTATGTTGCTCTCTGCTGTTATAGAAAATTAATCAACACCTTCTGGACCAATCAGAACACAGAAACCAACTATATAGGAAGAGGGATTGTGCATTTCGGGCAGCGTTTCAGCTCGTGAGATAGAAGTCTGTCCCCCGAGGCAGCGTCAGGACAGCTCTCTCACAGAGTTATTTATTTTATCTGAATGTGAAGGCAGCATCATGCCAAGCTCAGTCCTATCATTTCACATCCTTCGCCCAAAGTTTCATGAAAGTTTGAAAGTAAATAGAGATTTATTTAAAAAAAATAAATAAAGACCTGTTGGGCTGACCGCTCTGTGTGAGAAATATTTTATAATTTCAGTAATGTAGTCGCGTTTTATAAACCCAGTATCGTGTGGGGGGAAAAATGAGGCAATTATCATGCTAAGAAAATGTCCCACATGCAAATATTCCATATATTAATCCATTATAAAATTAAAGCTTTGGGTATGGAAATCATTTTTTATCTATTAATTTATTTATTTAATATGCGAATCCATGGGCAGAACACAGTGTGTAAACACGTTTCCATTACCGAAGCCATTTCATAACCTCTCCGAATCCCAATCCGACAGGCCTCACTACTCCTCTGGGAATCTCATGAATAAAAATGAACCCATTAAAGCATTTTAAAGTCGCCATTTCGCACGCGCGCCGCTCCGATCATTACTATGCAAATGAGGGCCGGCCCATGTCGGTAAATAGCGAGGCAGTGATGAGAAATGGAAAGATGTTTGGATAGGAAATTTTCTCTGCGACGTGCACCTCCCTGTCCTCACGCTCCCGTCCACGGAGAGGAGAGGAGGGGCTCCGATCTTTACGTTATTACATCATCATTTACGGGGATTTATCATTACACTCAACCGTAGTGACGAGCAAGAATGATTCTTCTGAAGCAAATGAATCAAATGTATACGTTTCAATTTCATTGATTCGATTCGACACAACTTCGATTGCAGGTCACACACACACACACACACACACACACACACACACACACACACACACACACACACACACACATTACTGAAACAATCCCAAACGCATCCAGTTGTGTGTGAATCATCTTTCATACCAACTGGAGCTTTTTTAATTAATTGTAAAGTATTGTTTATATAAATCCCGCCTCCAACCTACTCCTAATTTATTCAGAAGTTCATGCTCCGCCCCTTTAGACAATGAAGTTCCTAAAAAATACGAAACGAGAACTGATAAAGAAAGAGAACGGTGCAGGTTGTGCTTCAGATCTTCCACCCTGAGTGCAGAAGGAAGGAAACACACACGTTTATACAGTCGACTACATAAGTATTGGCACCCTTTATTTAAAGGAGAGAAAATAATTATAAAATAACCACGACATGGTGATTTAAACGTCCATTTTCTGGAAATTAATTTTTAAAAAATGTACCGTTTAATAACCGTTATCTTCTTCCAAAACTATCCGAACACAATTCAAACAAAATTTTTCATCCTTGAAAAAAGTTGCACGTTTTTTTAAATTACTTTTAAAGAACTGTTTCCTGGAACATCAAATGATTCTGTACACAGTGTCACACAGCGCTGCTCCTCATTAACTCAGGCAACCCGAGTCTACTCCAAACGCTGCATCAAACACACACACACACACACACACACACACACACACACGCGCGCACACGCACACACACACATACATACATACACACCTGCCAACACTTCAGAAAGTGGAAAAAGATAAAGAGAAGCAAGCGATGGAAGATCAAAGTCACACACACACACACACACACACACACACACACAACCTGCTGTAGATTTACGGGGTGAAAAGCTCTCGTGTTTCCATGTTGGAGGAGCAGATTGGGGTCTGGGGGGTCTGGCCTCGAGACGATCATCATCAGCAAATCTTCATTTATTTCACCGAGGAGTCGCCTTAATTTCATCAGAGACGCAGATTCAGAACATCAAAGCTGGATTTAATCACAAAACTCGTCTCTGTTTAACACATCAAGTGCCGTTCCTTCAGCGCTACCAGTCCAAACAGAAAAGTCTGAATAAATAAATACACCCTGATCACAAATACTGAGAATTAATGATCAAAATGTCATAAAGAAATAATGATAAAGAGGGACAGGAACCAAGAACAGGAGCGTCACTCACAGTGACCGCGTTAACTGAAGATCTTCTTCCATGTCTTTAAATGATGCACAGTTGCTTCACCTACTCGAGAACCGTAGCATTTATATCTACAGCTGCATGGTGTGTGTTCTTTCCTTCGTAAGCTTCATCACCGCAGAAAATCAGGGACTTTGTCAACAAAGCATACATGTTTTTAGGAGCTCTGGGTTTTTCAGATGTTTTTTTAATTCAAAAACGTTTTCTGGAAGTCAAGAACTTTTTCAGGAGCTGCAATCATTTTCAGGAACTTTTTTATAAAAAGCTAAAAAACTCAGGAACTGAAGAAGAAGAAGAAGAAGAAGAAGAAGAAGAAGAAGAAGAAGAAGAAGAAGAAACCTTTTCATCAACCCAGGAACCCATTAACGTTTTAGGATTTTCCAGAACTTTTTCTGATAGTCAGGAAATTTCTTCAGGAATCCATCAGCACAAATCTTCTGAGGAACTCATGAACTTTGACAGAAACCTAGAAACCATCAACCCAGGAAGATTTTCAGACTTTGGAACCCATGAACCTTGTTAAACAAAACTCAGGAACTGTTTCAAGATATAAGAAATGTTTACAGCAACTCTGGAAATGGTTTAGGAACGCAGAAATGTTGATGAAAATTAGGACATTTTTCAGGAAGGCGGTGATGCACAAGCTTACAGAGCTGCTCAGGACATTTAGCACAAACCTAAAAACGTTCTCATCAATTCGTGAGGAGCTCATGAAATGTTAGGACCTTAGGAGGCCTGTTAAGAATTTAAGAACTTTTAAAACAACGCTGGAGATTGTTTAGGGGGAAAAAAAACCCTTTTAATGATATCCAAGCCAGCAAATGCACATTTAAAACAACTCCAGACCTTTTTTTGTTGTTGTTGTTGTTGTTGTTGTTTTTATTAAAAAAAAAAAAAAATTTTCAGGAACTCTGGACATTGTTTAGGAACCTGGAAACTTTTTTCTGGAAGTCAGAAATCCAGGAACTTTTCCAAAGCATAATTTTTTAAGGAATCAGAATTTGTTTTCATCAACCCAGGAAGTCAGACAGGAAACCAGGAACCTGCTTAAGATTTTAGGAACATCTCTGGAATTTTTTAATCATCTCAATGATTTTTTTTTTCAGGAGCAAAGGAACCTTGTTATGATTTAAAAGGAAAACTATTTCAAGAATTTAATTACTCTAGAACACTCTTAGAACCTAGGTTTCATGCAAGTCAGGAACCTTTTCAGGAACTATGGGCTCATGAATCCTTCAAAATCCAAATCTAGTCCATTTCGATAAGAACAAAGCGTCACAGGTTTCGTGTTGTTAATTTACTGCTCACGGCTGCACATGACCGTAACTGCTGGAGTAGCGCGGCTACCGTAAATACTCTAAAAGATGACAGTGTGACATTAGTGGTAATGTAAATAAATATGTGTATATATTATACAATACTTATAAGTGACAGGACCTGTGAGAGTCCTGAGCATTTTCATTTCCTCTACAAAAAAAAAAAACCCTGCTAAACAGAGTTTTACTGAGAATGATATGGAAGCTTTCTGAGAGTTCAAAACAATGTGTCATGGATAAATTGCACAAATCAAATGGTGACAGTTTAGCCATCGCTCATCCCGATAATACACTCGAGTCTCCAGTGTGTGTGAGATTAGTAACACTTGAATGCTAATAGCCCCTCAGTTCTCAGTTTAAGTCAATTTAGATAGATTTTGTGGCTGAACAAATCCTTCAGTATCGATTCAGCAGCCGTTCTCACCGATGCGTGTGTTTATTTCATGGCTGCCGGGTGTGTGATTGGTCGTGTTAAGTGTGTTGAAACGAAGCTGTGTTTCAGGCGGGAAGCTTCACCGTCCTTGTGGAAGACATCCATTAAATGAGGCGAGTGGCGAAGAGCAGAGAGTTCACTACACACACATTTCCAGTCCACTTTACACACACTGTGCTGTTAGAAATGACAGTTCAGGATTTCAGTCACACTCTCAGCCATGTCCAAAATCTAAAAATACTGCCTGCTAAAGCTGTAGCCGGAGGTAGCAAGGCATCGGGTCAAGTCCCAAACAAACGTTTGTACACTTTGTGTCCGAAACAAATGTTTGCGTAGATGTAATTACGTAATGTTCCTATAGAACATCACCCTCTAAGGCATCCATTCACGTCCAAAATGACCGTTTGCATAGAATGTTAGCTTTTAGTCATGCCTGAAACTAATGAGTGGAGAGACAGCCAACCTCGGAGGCATCGAGTCACGTCCGAAACAAAGGCTTGCATGGAACGCCACCTTCTGAGGCATCGAGTCACGTCCGAAATTTATGTTCGTATGGAATGCCATGTTCTGAGGCATCGAGTCATGTCCGAAACAAAGGCTTGCATGGAACGCCACCTTCTGAGGCATCGCGTCATGTCCGAAACAAAGGCTTGCATGGAGCACCACCTTCTGAGTCATCGAGTCACGTCCGAAATTTATGTTCGTATGGAATGCCATGTTCTGAGGCATCGAGTCATGTCCGAAACAAAGGCTTGCATGGAACGCCACCTTCTGAGGCATCGCGTCATGTCCGAAACAAAGGCTTGCATGGAGCACCACCTTCTGAGTCATCGAGTCACGTCCGAAATTTATGTTCGTATGGAATGCCATGTTCTGAGGCATCGAGTCATGTCCGAAACAAAGGCTTGCATGGAACGCCACCTTCTGAGGCATCGAGTCACGTCCGAAACAAAGGCTTGCATGGAACGCCACATTCTGAGGCATCGAGTCACGACCGAAACAAAGGCTTGCATGGAACGCCACCTTCTGAGGCATCGAGTCACGTCTGAAACAAAGGCTTGCATGGAACGCCACCTTCTGAGGCATCGAGTCATGTCCGAAATGTATGCTCGTGTGGAATGCCATGTTCTGAGGCATCACGTCATGTCCAAAATATACGCATGCTTAGAACGCTGTCTTCAAGATCCATCAAATCGTGCCTGAAAGAGAATGCTGCGTTCTGAGGCATCAGATGTTTCAATGTCCAAAACAAATGTTTGAATAGACTGCCATGCACTGAGGCACTGAGGCACTGAGGCATGTCTGAAACAAACGTCTGATATAGAACGCCAGCTTCGGAGGCACCGAGTCACGCCCACACGACTCAATGCCTCCACGCAGGTTCATTCGCTTTTCTTTTCCCTCAAAGCGAAAGCCGGGTTCTGTGTTTGATTGGCGCTCTTTTAACAGCACCATCTGGTTAGCAGCAGTTATGAGACACGTGCATGGATTCACACTCATATGCTGACTTTTTACAAAAACTCACCTGCACTCTGTGAAACATCTGATAAAATCTGTTGAAAAATGTCGTTTTTCTGACTTCTGACCCAGTATCATTGCTTCCAAATAATGAAGCAAATCAGATTTTTCCCCCTACATCCAAAAAAAAAATCTATCCTGGTGGTCATGCTTAGTCACAGTTGGATCTTTAATAGGATCTGAATATCCTGCTCCTGTGAGTCAGCGATACGCTGCCAGCGTCACCAGATGAATTAGCCCATTGTTAGCGCAGAAGATAAATATGTCTTTTGTGTTCGGCTAATCTCCGTGGTGGGATTTTACAGCTTTTAAAAGACATTTATGGTCGCTGGCCAACGGTGCATTTTATAGCTGGTGCAATAGCAACGGGCGCGAGAGGCGAAAATCAACAGAGTAGTGTTTTAGCAACGGGCTAGCGCTGTGCTGAGGGCCAGAGCGCGCCGCTGGAATCGCTTTAGCGAGCGGTTAGTTTAATGCACGATGTGGAAATGTTAGCTTGTGTATAAAAAAAGGAGTGCTATAAAACATAACGTAAACACGTTTTTTTTCCATCGGCGTGTGCCATCCGTTCTCCTGCGTGTGTTTATCTGAACATATTTATGATTTTATTATGCTAGCTAGCAGGGAGGTCTGTCAGGCGAACACGCAGTAGCATTAACCAGCGCCAAACGTGTTCTCTGTTTCCATCGAGAGATCTCGCACAACCTCGTGGATCGTAACAGGCTACTGATATCACACTGCGTAAGGAGTAAAACACTCTGGTGCTGATATATGTATATATATATATCATAAAATAATCACCAGCAGAGTTATTGTGTTAATGAGAACGTAAAAGAACATTAAATATGAGGTTTATTATTAGGTGAAATGGGAAATGAGACACACAGCAGGAGAGTCGTGGATTCAGGAATGGAACGTTCCACAATATGGCAAAGCAAACTCCATCACTCTGACAGGAGAAATGCAATTAAGAGATAACATTCAAACAGATAAAGTGTGTGTGTGTGTGTGTGTGTGTGTGTGTGTGTGGGGAGAAGAAGCCATGTGTGCAGAGCAGCAGTCAATATGCTGCACAGTCTAAACGGATTCTCACCGGATTTCCACACCATGGGATTTTTAGATGTGTGTGTGTGTGTGTGTGTGTGTGTGTGTGTGTGTGTGTGTGTGTGTGTGTGTGTGTGTAGGAGGAACTATAGACCTGGATTAAAAAAAACGTGAACCGGGTTGAAGTGACGTCGAAAGATTTTTTCTCCACTCACTGGAAATTAACATTTGCATTTCCCTACAGAAAGAGAGAGAGAGAGAGAGAGAGAGAGAGAGAGAGAGAGAGAGAGAGAGACAGAGAGAGAGAGAGAGAGAGAGAGAGAGAGAGAGGGAGAGAGAGATGGAACCGATCATAAGAATCGTGTTCCATCGATCCATAGAGAGAGAGAGAGAGATTTTCCTTTTTCCTCAGTAGGTCCTCAAGGAGGCTTGAAAGCCCACGTCTTCAGTAATTGAAGGTTGTTGAAGAACGATTAGCCGTCTCAAGTGCACCGAGTTGGAACTGCGGAGAAACGGAGACGGGCAGGAAGGGCGCAGGAGAGAGTGAATCCTCCGTGCATGCAGGTGGTGTAGGATGCAGGTTTCCCCAATGATTCGCCAATTTTCTGCTAGTTTTCCTCAAATAGACAAAACAACGTTTCTGTTAACAAGTCAATACGTTATTATCAGAAATGGCCCCAGGATTGATTTTTGAATATTGAACGAAAGAATGAATTTGACTGGAATTGGATTTGGAAAAGATTTTCTAACTATGACTTTAAGTCATACACAAGGCTCCAGGAGGACTAGCGGTCAGGCCACAGCACTCTCACCGCGTTGGTCTGGGTTCGATTCCCAGCCAGCGAACCGACGCCAGTGTGCTTATATACACCATATACACTATATACACTAAATAGGTAACACACATAGGTTATGCTCGCATAGTACAGTATTTATTCGGGTAGAATGTGGTTTGAGACTTGATGCATTTGTGGTTGTTAATTAATAATCACCTGCTGGTAGGTTTATAGAAGTAGTGAGATATGTTATCACCAGAGTTATAAGAATGTTAAATGCATAAAGTAGTGTAAGGTAAAATTTTGTACCGTCCAGTCGACAGTAGTGCGCTAGTTTAAATCAGTTTAGAGGATAAACAAAGATGTAAAAAATACACACACCGAGAGCGAGCAGAAGTATCAACTTACTCTTCCTCAGTTAAACTATAATTCATGATGATTGTAAACTTATCCATACTTTGCGAAAGCGTGGACATTCCGTGATCCTTTTCACGAAAATATCAACGAAATCGAATTTTCTGCAGATGAAAGCTAACGTGCGAACAAACTCACAGTCGTGACACTGTTGTGACGTGACACAGAAAGAGAACCGAAGCTTTTCTCTCGAACGTGTTCTGCGAGTTTCCGTCATTACAGAGCCGTGTTTTCTGTTTAAATGAAAGCAGACTTCAGTCGATGCTCGGGCTGGTGAGAGGATGTCAGCGTGAGTCGTTTGCAGTATTGCTAACGATTAGCTGTCTCGAGTGCAGGGTTCGGGTGATAAAAAGGAAAGCGAGCGGCAGAGCGAGAGCGCGCTCAGCTCTTTCTGAAGGTGTAAATCTGAAGCCGAGATGTAAGGCGATCAGCAAAAACACACAACCACACACACACACACACACACACACACACACACACACACACACACACACACACACACACACACACACACACACAGATCACACACAGATCACAGGCAATACTTTTTTTTTTTCAACCAGAACAAGCAACTCAGGCTCGAACAAAATTCATGCGAGACATTAAGAGTATAAATTCAATCATAATTAGCAATAAGCTAATATTAGCCGTTCAGTACTTTACACAGCACAAAACACATGAACTTCCCCTGGCATCATCTTGTACATCTTCTCTAACAATTCTTGAACTGTATCAGGAACACGGAGGCCTCGTCTTTTTTAAGGCTGCCTCGCCCTACACAGTGGCCTACACTTGGAAATGAAACAGGCCCGAAGAGCGAGAGGGTCTGCGAGACGCCGATAAGGCGAGGACAGCTAGCGTTAAAGCGTGAAAGATAAAACAGAGCGCTTGCTTTATTCTCATCCCTGCACATCATGAAAAATAATAAAACAATATTGCTGCCATAACTGAGTGCCAACTGATAACAGTGCTAATATATTGGAATTTTTTTTTCTTCAACTGTTCGAATTTGATAGTTCTGCAAGCGTGGAATTATTGCTGACAGACTAAATGTATTTTACGCTGCGTTTATGTATCCGTACCATTTCATTTCCCTTCCGCATGCTTGAGGCGTACGGGTTCACACACTGAATCAGCACCAGATTAGAAGATGGAGTCTGTGCGACGGTTTTAGGGTTTCAGAGGAAAAAAAAACGGGCTGCTCTGATAAAGATTGGATTACGTGATAAAGTTCTGACCTGCTCGAGTGTGTTTTCGGGGCAGAATAAAAGAGGAAAAGGAAGTTATTAGGAAGTTAAAAGTTAAAGTAATAAGTCAAAAGAAACTGACGGAGATTCAACGAATTCTGATCAAATTGGACGTGATCATGTGACTTCCCCACTGTTGTTTTCATTTCTGCAGATTGACATTGAGCTGTGTTGCAAAAGTGACTGCAATATTTACTCATATCACTAAAGGATTAGTATCACCTGTGTGTACTTCTACGATTTTACTTGAGTCGAAGTGTCTGAGACGGGGTTTTTCAGTAACACACATTTACACACAAAATCCGGGATAGAAAATGAGGACTTAAGAAGGCATTTTTTAATTTGATCTCCATTGTAATATAATGCAACATCAAAGCAATTTAAAAACAAAAAATAAAAAAATACGATGATATATGAACGAAACGATGTTGAGTGTTGAAATGATTCAAATAGGAGGCTGTTATATTGCTAATTTGTTGCTGCGTGAATAGCAACAATTGAACAAAATGGCTTCCACGCTCATTATTCAGCGGCGCATAGAATAGCACTTGATCCAGCGCAGGCTATTATTTAGCATATCTTCTGTTATCGTGTTGTAACTGTTACATAACTTAATGAAGCCAAGTGATACAGAATCGAGGTCATAAAATTGTGTGCGTGGGCTTTTATTTCACTATTTAGATTTGTCAAATTAATAAAATTATGTTTTTGTTAACTCAACTCTGAATATGACCTCTAGTGGTTGGCATAAAGTGTATAAAATATATATTTAATTTAATTGTTGCCCAACATAGCTAAGCTATCCAGGCACACAAACATAGCATTGTGCTTAAGAAGCTACCAAACATTAGCTGTATCATGGTCATAAGTATAATCTGGATATTTTGCCTTCAAATATATATAAACATTTCTGAATATTATTCGATCAGTATATTTTGTTCTCAGAAGCATCATTCTAATAATTATCCCAGACCAGTCCACTGTGTTCTGAGTAAAAGCAATGCTTCATATCAGTAAAAAAAAAAAAAAATCCATCTGCTTTGCTCTCGCTGTAGAGCCCCTGACCTTTTCTCCTGGAATGCAATTAAGTTCGCTGTAATGACGAAGCGCGCTCTGTGTGTTGCTCTGCGGCATCTATTTTCAGGTTTCTGAGTTCTGAGAAGTTTTCCCGAGAACAGTGAGCATGCTGAGATGTGCTTTTTACTGCTTCGTTTTTAAACATGCATTTTAGAGTCTCCGTTTTTTGTGATTGCGATTCATCTCTCAGCATTTTCCTCAAGGCATTTCCATAAAACTGGCGTTTTTCTGCTCCGGTGGACCTGCATCATAAAAAAAACAAAAAAAAACACACACAAATGTTTCTGCTGACAATCTCACTGACAGCAGGAGTTCAATCAGGAGGAAGCAGGAGAAGAAGTGCACAGAGTGAGGAGCAGAGCGGCTAGCCGGCGTCTCCCTGTCAGACAAACCCGTGCCTGTTTTCTTAATTAAATGCCTTTCTCGCTACTCTTTTAGTCTTTTGATGAAGATGCAGAATCATCATATTTTAATCATTTGGTCATGGCTAGCTTTAGTCTTGATTCAGTTGGCAAAAAAGTGAACCGATTTTCAGCGCTAAAGCTAAATAACTTTCACCAATAAAAAACAAAACAAAAACAAAACAAACATTTCCTCAAATTTCATCAATATTTTCTTACAATAATTAATAATTTTCTAAATCTGAATTTGTGTTACACTTTTCTCCTTTGTGGATAAATGAAAGAGTTTTTTTTTGGACACAACACTTCTACTGAGATGTCATCAGGTAAGCTAGTTCTAGCTAGCTAGTATATTAGCATATTAGCCTAAAAAAAACATACAATACAGAAAATAAGTAGTTTAGGGGATCAGCGATCAGGTTGCTAATGCTACTAAAGAAGTAAGGAGAAAGACAGCATGTTTACGCAAAGTTGTTATCCAATCAATTATCCAATCAGCCAATCACGTTGGAGCACAATACATAAAATCCCGCAGGATGCATATGTAGTCTTACCCCTTTTTTACAAGAGAGTATATTCTATAAACTCTTTGACGACCCTAAAAAGTGTGTGACTAAAGTCTCTAGAGTTTAATGTAGTGAACGGCAAACATCTTGTTGATGAGAGTGTTTTGAGCTGACAGGAAGGATACGGTTACTCAATAACCACTCTTTACACCTGTGGCGAACAAAACAACATCTCAGACCACACAACACGTTGAACCTTCAGGTGGATGGCTACAGGTGGAGTTCCATCTTCTTCTGGTGCAGCTCGAGGTGGAGAGAGTCGGTTCTGGTCCCTAGCCTCGGATGTCACCCTTCCCAAACTGGACAGCTGGAGATGGTTAAACAGACCAGGCAATGTGTTTTTTTTGCTTTATAAAGTGTAAAACTTAACATCACTCTGGAATTTCAGCTATCAAATATACTTTCAGTGCCCTTTCTCTAGGACTAGCACGAAAGCATGCTAACATGACTGAAGAGCCATTAGCATCCTTGGGTAAATAAAGCTGTATTTCTGAGCTGAATATATTCGTGATGTGTTTGGGAAGCCTTGTGCTGTTTTGGAGCAATAACTTCGTGACATTTTAAATCTCCAACTGTGAAAAAGAGAGAAAGCGACACGTAATACAGACATGGCACATAGTCAGTAAAATAAGGGTTATTGATGCTCTTTTCAAAATCATTTGTTTTATTTAACCTACACTATAAAACCGTAGAGACTCAGTGGTCTCTCTTAGATGTTTTCTTCACAAGGATCTCGTTCAGCGGCAGTGAAGACTGAAAGCTGCACTACAGAGTTGACTCCGATAGCATAGCGCAAGTTACATCTCTACCACGTAGCGTACAGCTCGTTTATTTAAGCGCGGTTACTGTCACCACCCCAAACATGGTCATTTTCCAAGTGTTTTATTCCACTTATTCCACAGCAGCAATTGCAATACTTTATTTATTAACTTACGACACATCGTACCATTTATCCATTTATAGTTCTGTTATGTTATAGAAGCTATAAACAGCTACGTTATAACAGCTACGTTATAACCACGTAGGTTAATTAGACAAAAATTCCAGCTTATCGTGTTACAAAACAACAAAGCATAAACTCCTCTGTCCTGACGATCTCGGAAAACTTAAAGTTACTTCCGAGGACTGACACTGGAGACTCCTTCCTTACATGTTCAATAAACATCTCCTTACAGAAAACCTCACTATATCAACTATTAAAATGCTTTTTTTTTTAAATCCGTTTATCTGTACAAGTCCCTGTGAATGAGCTGTTGTGACAAAAAAAAAAAGACAATTGTAAGCATACACTGATTTTTTACACACACATTCAGGTATTATGCTGTTTGTGAGGACGCTCTCTCTGCTTTTTCGTATTTTGTTCAAATGATAATGATATAAGAAGCTTCTTTTACATATTACACGCAATATTTGACAAATGAGGACCTTTGACCCAGATACATAACGAGGACCACTTTGAGAAGGTGTGTATGCAAAACGAGGACCTGAGGTGAAGAAAAGTGTAGAGTTACACCTACACATACGCAAACAATCACTTTCGTTTTAGTTCAAGTGTAAAGGTAATGAAAGCTGACACACACACACACACACACACACACACACACACACACACACACGAGCATGTACACACAGCCCTCCAGTAGATTTGCAACAAACCGCTGATTACACAAAGCAGCTGTGAGTCAGAAACACACATTCACACATACACAAACCTGAAAAGGTCAGGGGGAAAAGATCATTGTTCAGGCACAGAAAAGCGCTTTGTTGCCTCTAATGCTCTTTTCTTTCAGAGCAACAAAAGGAAG
This sequence comes from Pangasius macronema, assembly GCA_037577455.1. Classification (NCBI taxonomy): domain Eukaryota; kingdom Metazoa; phylum Chordata; class Actinopteri; order Siluriformes; family Pangasiidae; genus Pangasius; species Pangasius macronema. The sequence goes on from CM074972.1 coordinate 12,201,717, forward strand.
TGGCAGGATAATTGCTTTACATAACACACTGAACGCAAGCCGGGGTGTTTAGTCAGGTCAGATAGAATAAAAGATAGAATAATTTTATTTATTTGAAACATTACTGCCATTTGTTTATCCATAATGTTTGTCCATTCATTCATTTATAGTCATGTAGTATTCAAATGATAAGATTTATAATTATACAGAGTATTTATGTCTTCTTCTTCTTCTTCTTCTTCTTCTTCTTCTTCTT
>CM074972.1:12217498-12229574 GCA_037577455.1 Pangasius macronema
CTCTCTCTCTCTCTCTCTCTCTCTCTCTCTCTCTCTCTCTCTCTCTCTCCCTCTCTCTCTCCCTCTCTCTCTCTCTCCCTCTCTCTCTCTCCTTCTCCCTCTCTCCCTCTCTCTCTCTCTCTCTGTTTATCTCTCTCGCCCTCTCTCCCAGCTCAGTAGTGTATGCTGTGCCCGTGAGTGCAGAATATTTAGCTTGCTGAGAGTCTGTGTCTCCTTCATCCACCTCCCACTCATCCTTCACATCACTTATCCCTCACTCTCATCCATCTGTCCATCATCTTCTCTCTGCAGACCTTTTATTAACTACTGTCTATTTCTCTCACTCCCAGTCTCTCTATCTTTCTGTCTCTCTCTCTGTTCTTATGCCTACCTACTTCACTGTCTCACTCTCTCTCTCTCTCTCTCTTTCTCTCTCTCTCTCTCTCTCCTTATTTCTCTCTCTCTCCTTATGTATCTCAGGCTCCATTGCCTTCCTCTGTCTCTCTCGCCTTCTCTCTCTCAGTCTCTCTCTCCTCATGCATCTCTCTCTGTCTCTCTCTCTCCTTTTTGTCTTTCTCTCATTTATGTCTGTTTCTCTCTCTCACTCCCCAAGTGTTTCTCTCTCTCTTTCTGTCTCTCTCCATCTCCTCTCTCTGTCAGTATCTCATTCTCTTGCTTTAATCTCTCTCTCTCCCTCCCATCTCCCTCTCTCTCTGTGTTCTTATGTCTATTTACTTCACTGCCTCTCTGTTTTTCTGTCTCTTTCATCTCTCTCTCTCCCTCATCTCATTCTCTCTCTCTCTCTCTCTCTGTTTCTCTGTTCTTATGTCTATGTACTTCGCGCTCTCTCTCTCTCTCTCTCTCTCCCTCTCTCTCTCTCTCTCTCTCTCGGTCTCTCGTTGTCAGATACAGGAGCATGACGTTTCTCTCTGGAGGTTTCCACTCAGTAAACCTCATCCACGTTTCTCACACGCCACATTTTCTCCTGTAACTCGTCCTGAGGGAGTTTCTGTGTCTCTCTACACCTGCGGCCTCTCGGAAAAAAGAAAAGAAAAGCGACGCTCCGGAGCTGTCAGGTGTTGAGCTGGCGGAACTCATCCGGGCCTGTGGGAGATCTCCTGGAGGTTTTTCCCCGAGCGAGTCACTCCCCGAGTGCGCTTCCTTCTGATTTGGTTTTTTGGGGATGTACTCGTTCCTTTAGTCCTTTCACTTTCATGTTGTAATAATAGACAGCTTTGCCTCTGACAATTACAAAGCACTGACACTGGAGACTCCTTCCATGAACGTGAAATAAACATAAACAATTACACGCCAATCATTACGCACTTTGTTCAAATGCGTTATCGTTTCTATAGTAACAAGCGCAGAAATACACTATAAAGCTGCACTGCTGTTATTACAGAAAATTCTGACCAATCAGATTTGAGAATTCTACACTCCTGTGGATGGTAATGATGCTAATTATTATGGCATTTGATTATCCTGATAAACTCCGTGTAGCTAATTTAGCATCAGTCGTATCACATAATGCTGAATAAAACTCGCTAATGGGCCGTTTTTATTGCTGATATTATATCCATGTACTAACGCAGCAATATAACTCACACAGATTAGCATGCATGCTAGGCTGCAGGTGTCTAGCGCACCCGTCTGGCGCTTGAACCATGGCGACTAGCACGAAAAGCAATAAAAAGCATTTATCACGCTCATAAAATTCAATTTATTTTCTCTTTCTCTGTCTCTTGCACCGTTCTCACGTTTTCTCCACCTCGGATTCAGAGGTAATGGAGCGAGCAGACGGCTGAGGCTCTTAACGGAGAAGATACAGAGGAAAACACACACACACACACACACACACACACACATTCCAACAGAGCTGCAGATCAATCCAAAACTAGCATCATGTTCCTAAATACATTCCCCTACACCGACCTCGAGGCTACATCCATTTTTAAAATGGCTCCGTTCCGTAAAATTACCCAGTACTCATTTGTCTGCAATATTTACATAGATCTAGCTAACCGCATATTAGCATGTGTGCTAGCAGGGCTAGCTAGTGCTAGCTAGTGAGTAGCGCAAGTTAACACCACTGTGAGCTAAGTGCTCAAATCCATTTGTTTTTTAAAAACATAGACTATATTCAAGACACAGTACAGGGCTAATATAACTAGCTAGCTAGTTGTGTTAGCAGGGTGTTAGCTAGCTAGTTATGCTAACTGCTTACTGTGTCTTGAAAGACTGCAATTAAAAAAAATGGATTTTAGAGAACTTAGCTGTCAGCGTGAGTGTGGTAATAAATTTGCACTATTGCAGCACAGACACTAGCTAGCATACACCCTGCTAGCATAGCTAGCTAGCTACAATAATTCAACCCTCTTTGAATACATGCGTACTATGAGCTAAGAGCTCAAATCCATTGTTTAGTGTAGAATATTCAGTATTCAGTACACAGCAACTACCATAACTACCTCGCTTGCTAAGTAGCTGTTGTTAACATGTTTGCAAAGCAACTTCAGCTAGCGATTGCTCGTTACTTTGTACAACGGATGCCGCCATGTTGAAATGACGTCACAGACCTGCACCTCGGAGGTCCTCAGTTTCCATTTGGTCCTAACAAAACTCAGGACCACAGACGGCTGACGACAAACAGTTTGTCACGTTACTGAAAAACCTCAAAGCGTAAGCGTGTACAGTCTTACGTACAGAGTGATAAGTAATAAACTCTGTTAAACATGGAGGAATCATACTGATGACCTCGTTGACCTTGAATGTATAACGTTATAGCGTAATTACTGCGCAGATCATTGTTACGTGAGACGTATATATTCGTTTGTGTTGTATGTAACCTTACGAATAAGCTTTTGAATCTGAAGCCCCGCCCCCAGCCACGCCTCTGCCCACGCAGCGACGAAGACGAACGCGTACGCAGACTTCTTGTCACTCTCTGAAAGTCGATTCAGAGTGACCTTCTAAGCAGCGCTAAGCAGAGTGTCAAACTCATCGACAAACCAAGCGAGACAGCCTTTCAAAGCGGGAAGGAAAGCAGGCGAAATGAAGATGTATTACATTTTTCTAGCGGAGCGATGACCTAGATGTGCAGACGGATGAATTTGTCCTGTCACCGTCTCCCTCTATCTCTCTCACGTCTGTCACAGGCGCTGACACGCATAAAAGCTTTTCATGGGCGCCGCTGAAGCGTGTCTATTCAGAGAGGATGTTAGCGCTTTAAAGGTCGGATCGCGAGCACGTCTGTCTCGCGTCGTTTCACTTCTGTGGTGATTTACGGCAGATGAGAAGATGATTAGATGGATTTTCATGGCTGCTCTCGATGCAGATGATGCTGTCAAAGGGAAAAGGAAAAGTCCAACCTGAAAGAGAGAGAGAGAGAGAATTAAAAAATTGATGTGTCCTGAGGTGTTGGGGAAAAGGGGCGGAGTTAAACGAGTCAGGGGTTAAATTCCAGGCTGAAAGAACAATTTGTCATTACATGACAATGCTGAAAAACAAACAAACAAACAAACAAAACTAATACATTTTTAAAGCTATCCAGAAATAAACTATCCACTTTCATTCATTCATATTAAAATAAAATATAAAAAACATTTTTTGAATTATTTATGATGTCATTTTATGTTTAGAAATCTTTAAAAGTTACAAACTGCCCCTTTAATTTTCTAAATACCTGCTTATGAGGTGTGTGATAAATTGATTGATTCTGAAGTAACACACATAAAGATCTTTAATTTAATACTAAAAATGATTAGTGATATTATTTCTTGTAAAACTGAGTGAATTTTAGTGATTAAAAATTCTTTGATTTTGTGATTTTTTGCTTTTTGTGTAATTTCGTCCTCCAGACACTGAACGGCGGCGTACATTTAAAAACAAAAACGCGAGATCAGAATTCATTCCTCGGGTCCCATATCGGCCACCGTAGACGGCTGGTTTGTTTAGCCGGAAGTGCATTTTCACAAGAGTAGCCGAGAAGCTTGCTAGGTAGTTAGCACGGGCTTTACTCTAAAATGGCCGCGTATTCTAACGTAAAATCAACCAAACTCGTATTGAAAGGTATGAAAGATAAAAGGTGAGTTTATTTATTTATAAGTCTTTAGTAGCGTTATTGTTTTAGGCAGCTATACGCAGTTCGCGTTAGCATTCGGCTAATACTAGTGCGGGCTGCATCCAAAATGGCGCCGTGCTCCCTTTATAGGTGCACTAGGTAGAGTTTAATATGCGACGATTTTTACGTCATATTTAGTGGACTTTATGTCTGATAGACGCGATTTGGGACGAAGCCCTTTTTCGTCTCAGGTTAATTTCTTGTTTGTTTGTTTGTTTGTTTGTTTGTTTGTTTAAACAGAAAGAAGAAGCACAAAGACAAGAAAAGAAAGCGCGATGATGATGAGGAGAAAGTCGATGTCGTCGGTACGTTTCCAGGATTTCTGCATAAATAAATAATTACCATAGAAAATAATATTAGAAATATTCTGTTGCGTTCATTTTTATATTATTGTCTAATTATTTTAATTATTTCAGTTATTTCAATGTTTTATTTGTTTGCTGGTGTGCGTCTTTTCTAAATTAATGTGTTTATTTTCTTATTTATAGAACAGAATTTTATTATTATTATTATTATTATTATTATCATTATCTAGCTATTTTAATTATTCCATTGTTTTAATGGGTTCATTGTGTGTTATTGTTTTTTATTTTGTTATGTCTTAATTTATTTACAGAACAGTGCTTTGTGATTTTTTTATTATTATTTTTATTATTATTATTAAAATATTGTAATTATATTTAATTTTAATTATTTTAGGTATTATTGCACACATTTTTAGTTTGACTTATTAAATGTGTGTGTGTGTATGTATGTGGTGTCTGTGTGTGTCTGTGTGTTGTGTGTGTGTGGCGTGTGTGTGTGTGTGTGTGTATGTATGTATGTGTTGTGTGTGTGTGTGTGTGTGTGTGTCTGTGTGTTGTGTGTGTGTGTGTGGCGTGTGTGTGTGTGTGTATGTATGTATGTATGTGTTGTGTGTGTGTGTCTGTGTGTTGTGTGTGTGTCTGTGTGTTGTGTGTGTGTGTGTGTCTGTGTGTTGTGTGTGTGTGTGTGTGTCTGTGTGTTGTGTGTTGTGTGTGTGTGGCGTGTGTGTGTGTGTGTATGTATGTGTTGTGTGTGTGTGTGTGTGTGTGTGTGGTGTATGTGTTGTGTGTGGTGTGTGTGTGGTGTATGTGTTGTGTGTATGTATGTGTGTGTATGTGTTGTGTGTGGTGTGTGTGTGGTGTCAGGCGGCTGGTGGAGCGTGCGTAATTTCGGTGAAATCAGCGGCACGGTGGCCATCGAGATGCAGAGCCGGTCGTACGTGCACGCGTTAGACACGGGGCTGTTCACCGTCGGAGCTCCGCACGCAGGAGGTGAGGGTCACATGTCAGATACACACGAGTGATGAGCGACGTCCCGCTGTGGAGGTCATATGACGCACCTCACAAAACCTGTGGATCTGCACCAAAGAGGCTGATGTCATTTCGCCTCGCGTCTTTTGTGTAAAGTTTACAGCGTAAAGTGTGACAGGAAGAATCCCGTGTGAGGGGAAGCGACTCTCCGCACCACCGGGGGGCAGCAGAGAAACCGCCCTGTATCACCGCAGCGTAGCGCCTGTTCAGGGCGGAGTTACGGAGACCACGTCTGTGTCGCGGGGATAAAGACCTGAACGTTCTGTCGGCCATTTTGTTTCAGAAAAATACAGTTACAGCAGACGAACAGCAGAGAAATAGAAAGTTATGATATTGTGATCATCTATATTTATGTACAGTAAAGTTTTCTGATGCTAAAAAATTTTGTACTTTATTTTTAAAATTGTAAAATGATCATATTTGTTTTTTTAAATTCTATATTTTTGACCAGATTAATTCGTTATCTTATTTTTTTGCTTTGTATTTTCTTGCACCAGCCAGCGTGAGAGTTTCCTTCAGGATCAGTAACGTTTATCTGATACGGTGTGTGCTGATGTGACATCGTAGTCGTATCGCCCGTTTGGTTTGGCTGGCGTTGATTCGTCGGCTGAGCAGCCAATCAGAGAGCTCGGTTTCTCTCGCAGCGTAAAGTTTCTCTCTCCGCTCTCATTAGCGTGCTGAGCTGATTTTGGTGAAGATTCTCTCTCTCACTCTCTCTCTCTCTCTCTGTCTCGCTTTCAGTCTTTCTCACTCTCTCTCTCTCTCTCTCTCTCTCTCTCTCTCTCTCTCTCTGTCTCGCTTTCATTCTTTCTCTCTCTCTCTCGCTCACTCACTTTGTCTCTTTCTTTGTCTCTCTCTCACTCTTTCACTCTCTCTTTCTCTATTTATTTCTCTCACTCACTCTCTCTTTCATTCTCTCTCTTTCTCTCTCGCTCACTCACTCACACTGTCTCTTTCTTTGTCTCTCTCTCTCTCGCTCACTCACTCTCTGTCTCTCTTTCTTTCTCTCTCTCTCTCACTCACTCTCTTTTTTTTCTCTCTTTCTCTCTCTCTTTTTCTCTGTCTCTCACTTTGTCTTTCTTTCTGTCTCTCTCTCTCTATTTCTCTCTCACACACTAACTCTCTCTCTCTCTCTTTCCCTCCCTCCCTCACTCTCTCTCTCTCTCTCTCTCTCCCTCTCTCTCTCCCTCTCTCTCTCTCTCTCTTCAGAGGAGCTGTGTAAAGGCTGAACCCTGATAGGTTTGCTGTGTTAATGACGCTGAGTTTATAAGAGCTCTATAACACGTGATGAAGTGCTGAATATCCTGTTTATAACAGGTTCATCTCCCCGTCTCTGTTCACAGGGCTTTAGGGACAGTTTTAGAAATCTGTCATTTCGTTGTTGTTGTTGTTTGTTGTTGTTTCTGTAGATGATGAAGGTCCTGATCCACCGGAACAGTTCACCGCCATCAAGCTCTCAGACTCCAGGTGAATTAAAAAAAGCATTTAAAACATTTTAATTAAATTTATTAACCAGATTTATTTCAATGATTTTATCTAAACACGTTTATAAAATTAACTAAATTTATCTCGACATTATTACAAATTTAATATATGAAATAATAAAATATATGAATATGAAATTGTCAGCTGTTGTTAAAAGCATATTTGTTTTGTTTTTATCAGATTATTGTTTTAATTCATTTTATTTATCAGTTTTGTTTACATTTATTTATTTGTTTATTACTGATTATTTTTTAGTTTCAGTTTTTATTGATTTTTGTGAATTATTTTATTTTAATTAGATTAATTTGATTTATTTACACTGTTTATTAGATGTTTTATTTAGAGTTACTTAAATATTGAATTTATTTTGTTTATCCCATATTTATTTATTTATTTATTTATTTTGTTTGTTTGTTTGTATATTTTTATCCTTAGTTAGTTGGATTAATTTTTTTTAACTCTGTCTATTTTTTTTATTTAAATAATGATATGTATTTTTATTAAAGGTATTTTAATTAATTAATTTTATTTATTTTATTAGTATTTAAGTCGGACGCATCAGCGAGTCTGTTCTCTGTTCCCTGCTGTGCAGAATAGCTCTGAAGTCTGGTTACGGTAAATATTTGGGGATAAACTCGGACGGCGTTGTGATCGGACGCTCGGACGCCATCGGCGCGAGAGAGCAGTGGGAGCCGGTGTTCCAGGAAGTGAGTGCAGCTGTCAATCAAATACCCGCAGCCAATCAGACTGCAGGCTGTGACGCTGGCTTCATTTCATTTAACGTCGCTGACGGCTCGGAGACGTCAGATAGAGACAGATGAAGTAAACAGTGACTTTTTATCCTGTGTGTGTGTGTGTGTGTGTGTGTGTGTGTGTGTGTGATTTCTCTTCAGGGTAAAATGGCTCTGCTGGCAGCAAACAGCTGTTTTATTTCGTACAGTGAGAATGGAGACATCGTGGCCAAAAACAAAACGGCCGGCGACGAAGAGATGATCAAGGTCCGCTAGTAATTCTTTTTTATTATTTTTTTTTAATTTCGTAAAGCGACTCACTCTAGTGTCCACGCTAGCAAGAGACAAGTCACATGTGTCTCTAAACATGTGTTTAGATTATTTTTAGTTCTAATAAGAAACTGTAGAAATCGTTATAGCTACTAATAGCTAACTAGTTAAACTCAAAAATCAGTTGTTTGTTTACGTTACGTGCGCCGATTAGGTTTGTTTGCAGTTAGATGAGTAAAAGAGGCTAACTGTAGTAGCTACGCACACTCAGCACCGGCACTGCGATCTCCTCACGAACTTTATCTTTTCTCCGTAACGTCTCTATACACATCGTACGACAAGATAAGCGTGTGAAACCACGGTCGTTAGCTTATCTTCCATTTCTGCGTGAACTAATCACACCATAGGACTGATCCGAGGAATCGCTCGAGACTTTCGAGACTCCGGATTTGCCGCTTTACGACGTCGTACCTAATTAGCATAGAAAACGAATGCTAGTGCGTGCTAGCGCGAGCGGCGAGTTACACGTCATTCGAAATACGAACAGAGGCCAGTTATTAGCTGAGAGACTCAACGTTCTGAATTTGTTTGGGTCGTACAGATCCGCTCGTGCGTCGAGAGGGAGGTGAAGAGGAACGACGACATCGCAGACGAGGACCGAGGAAACGTCACGAGCTGCGAGATCAACTACGTGTGAGTGTGTGTGTGTGTGTGTGTGTGTGTGTGTGTGTGTGTGTGTGTGTTATTACAATAAGAATCAGAATGATAGTTTTGCGTAACCTGCACAAAGGAAGAGAGTGCAATGCTGGAGGGCAAAAGTTTGTGCACCCTTAGGACAAAGGTCAAAAATGTTAACTGGCATGATATTACATTAATAATAATAATAAATATTTATTTATTTTATTATATTTACTTTTATTTTGAGTCCAAATTCTGAACATGCTTTAGATTAAAAAAATTTTAAAAAGATTTTAAAAATTATACCTAAAATAAAGACTTAAAATAAAAAAAATATATATATATATAACAGTATATATTATATAACATATGAAAACATCGTTTGGATTTGCTGCAGAAGGACGAAAGTTTCCCTTCACAGTGTTTCTGTTATTTTTATTTCATTTATTTATTCATGTATTGAACTCGTGTCTATATCTTTAGCTAGATATAGATTTGTTTTGTATGTTTGCATTCGTCTGTAGTTTTGTTGTTGTTGTTTATAAAATATTCACAACAGACGAATCCATACGAACGTTTTTCAAAGACTCAAATCCAGGAACAAAAATCAAACCTCCAGCCTACAAGCGTGTGATAAAATAAAATAAAATAAAATAAATGCTATAAACACCGTTCACGGAGCTGCTCGTCTTCACGCCGAGGTTTAAGACGTAAAGCAGACGTTGTGCTTGGACGTGATGAATTTTTGTCTATATATATAAATATAGTTAATGTTTATGAGTTACGCTGTTGACGTGATGATGTCGTGTTGGTGGACGGCAGGAAGAAGTTCCAGAGCTTCCAGGACAGGAAGTTGAGGCTGAACGAGGAGGACAGCGGCACGCTGAAGAAAGCCAGGACCGAAGGCAAATTCCACGAGGCTTTACTCGACAGGTCACAAACGTTTATTTCTGCGTGAACTATAACACTTGGCACCTTTTTATTTATTTATTTATTTATAAACAAATGAGATTTTATTTATTGAAAGACGTCATGTTTCTTCATTTGTGCAAAGACACAAGAAAAAAGTGTCACTTATCTTAACAAATCACGTTGGGAATTTACTTGGTTAATGTATTTCTCTACCGTGTTTCCATGGAAATCAGAATTCTCTAAGAATTATGGGATGGCTTTTTCAGAGGACTGATCTTTCTCTCGTCATGAGGTCTTCTGAAGAAAAGCTTCCTGAGATTTGAATGATGTCGAGTTGAATATTGTTGCGTGTCACGGAGCTGATTATCGATCTGCTGTCAGTTACGCGATGATATAAATAAACACCGTACAAGTACCGTGTTGATTTTTTTTCTCCTGAGTTGTGGATCATGTGCGTGTCTTTTCTTTCTCGCAGGAGATCCAAGATGAAAGCTGATCGATACTGCAAGTGACGCAGGAGGAACGTTTCCATCGTTCTTTTTTTATTTTTACTTTCATAATGTTTCATTTTTTTGCTGTAAACGTGGCCGGTGTGACGTTCTTGTGTCGGATATTAAACATTTTAACTGACCAGATTCAGTATTTCCAGCACTTTCTTTTTCTTTCATTTGCTGAAGTAATTAATGAGTAAGTAAAAATGTGCGTAAAGAATGATGTCATTAAGTGATAAGAAGAAAAATACATAAGTAAATGCATAATTAGGTATTAATAAAGTAAGTAATTAACTAAATAAGTAAGCAATTAATAAGTAATATGTAAGTAAGTAACTGTATAAATGAGTAAATAAATAAGTTATTGTCGTTAGGAATGATTAAGAAGCGTTAATGATCCAGGTTTTAAGATGTCGTGGAATCCAGGGAGTCGGCTGGAGATGCGGAATTTTTTTAATATCAAAACAACTATAAAACAAGCGAAGGCTGGAAAAGCGTCTAGAAACTGGGGCAGCTAAAGCAAGGACCTACAGCGAGATGAGGCGAGGCGGAGAAAAGAAACTCAACATGAAAACAAAAAACACTTGCGTTGTAAACGGAAGATAAAAATCATACCGACTACGCACAAACACGCACAAACACGCACAAACACGCACAGTGGTTCACGCGTGAGGAGGGAAAGCGGTCCGTACGTAGCGAACTCACTGGAGAAACATAAAACAGGTGAGAACAATCAAGGGAGGAAATGGAGCAGGCGATAAAAGAAGAAATTCAAGCAGTGAGTGAGAGTGCCCTCTTTCTTATTCTTTTATCGGCAGATAATCGTGTTTCTTTTTAGAACTAAATGATGAAATTTTTGAAATGATGACAGGACACACTTATATATAAACTGAATTTAATAAAAAAATAATGCACCATGTGTCATAAGTAGCAAATATACAGCATTACATTACTGCTTTTAAATAGTTGCCAGACATTACAGTAATTATTTTACACTCTGATTCGGGAAATCCACTTTACTGTAAGCCCGTGTGTAACCTGACCCTGAATATGAGTAACGTTCCTCTGGTTTCATTAGAGTTATTATAGACACAGGAAGTTGTACTCGCTGAACATGAAAACAAACCTCTTGCTTTAGTGCACTTTTTTAGCTGACTCTGAGATTTCCTGATGATTTAGAATTCTGACAGGATTTACATCTTTCACTCCCGGACTGAACAGTGCAAAATATGCGCCATGTGGTATGTTATAAAATGTGTGGAGATGATTATGAGAGGTTTTATCTGCATTAAAAAAGGAAAGAGCGTTACTTTCATGGTTTAAATATAGCCCTAATTTTGTAATGTTATGTTCAATGGGTATTTTACTGAAGTCACGGGTATTAGCATATAAGCCAATGCCTTCTTCATAACAAAGCGCTCTGAGGACGCCGTCTGAGTGGGGTTTCTGAGTCACTCCTACACACCATGAGGACTTCGGCTTTGCAGAAAATGCTTTATCCCAAACCATCACTTCCCAGTAGTACCGCCCTGAACCGAGCTCCTCTTTACTCAGAACATAGGAAATATAGATTCAGAATCACCACTTGATTGTTCGCAGGAGACACTTTTATGATCCCTGGACACTTTCAGAGGTCCGAGAGCTGTTGATGGATCCAATGTGAGACTCACTGTTGGTTATAAAAGGATCAGTTTAGATTTAATCTACATTGTGAGACATACAAGTGAATGGATTTCAAAAATAGGACAGAGACTGAAGGTTGATGTACCAAAAGATTTGTCTTCCCAAGACAGTTCTTCAGTAGGTTCTGGAGGTGTATATAGTGAGGAGATACCTGTGATGAGGCACATGACATGGAGCATTTCCTTTTTTACATGTTGAATTCATGAAACAAAACGCTGGCATGCTTTTATGCATTAATCTATTGTCAAGAGCCATTTTTTGTGGAAATTATACATGGAAATAACTTTACAGTCTTAAAAAACAGAATGGGAAAACGATAAGGAAGGTACATTCTAAATTAATTTTTGCAGTGAGTCTAATTATAATTACACCATAAATCATCTTAAGACAAAT
>CM074972.1:12266221-12278238 GCA_037577455.1 Pangasius macronema
TTTGTCTGCTGTACTGAAATGGAACTTGGCTATTTTTTCAGGTTTAGAAGTAACTAGGACCAGAGCCTGGTATTCTGGTAGTAACTAGGACCAGAGCCTGGTATTCCGGTAGTAACTAGGACCAGAGGCTGATATTCCGGTAGTAACTAGGACCAGAGGCTGATATTCCGGTAGTAACTAGGACCAGAGCCTGGTATTCCGGTAGTAACTAGGACCATAGGCTGATATTCCGGTAGTAACTAGGACCAGAGCCTGGTATTCCAGTAGTAACTAGGACCAGAGGCTGATATTCCGGTAGTAACTAGGACCAGATCCTGGTATTCAGGTTTCTACCAAATTATGAACCCTTGCACAGTTGTTACAGTGTTAGGCAGCACTCAGTGTTATCCTGTTTGAAAATAAGGTTTGTGCATCGTTCTAGCTAATTGCCATGCCTAATTTTCTTCGAAATGAGAAAACCTCAGTTCAGAAGATTAGTGTGAATGTAGTGTTGCCATGTACCATAGTGTGTAATACACAGACAATGGCTCAATTGTAAGCAAGCACCAGGACATTTGGTAAGATAAAGGACTCATTAACCAGAGATAGACGTGTGTGAGACCGAAAAGAGTGAGGCATCCCCGTGCTAACTCACAGACTGTCTATGTGTTTGAGTCATCACCCTGCAGTACCATCTCTCTCTTTCTTTTGGTGATTTCACTTTTTCTGTCTTGCTCTTGTCATCCTCTTTGTCTATTTTTTTATCTTACTTTTACCCTCTGTCTCACACACACAATAACTCTCTATACATGCTCGTAACCCGTGTCATACCGGTAGTGCCATTCCAGCCATGACCACACACATGTACTTGCACACGTGTCCTGAATAGCAGCGGGTCATGTCACATGTACGCTTCGTTGCTCTGTCACTCTGTCTCTCTTTTTATTAAGCCAGCATGACACTGCAGCAGAGTTCAGAGCTGGGTCAAAGTTCGCTAGCAGAGTTTGAGAGTCCCAAGGACGGCTGTGACCTTAGGGTTAGGGAGCAAAGGTCATGGTGACACCTCTTTTTTTCAGGAGGTTATATATGTTGATTAGGCGCCCTGAGGAGGAACCAGTCCAAACATTAACAACAAGGATGTGTGTGTGTGACCAGTGGAATTTGTCCCAGAGCATTGCAGTCCAGGTCCTGATGGAGCGCTTAATTCATTTTTTTGTGGTTTAACCCTGCTGATTTAACCCATCATGTTTTATCAGCTTAATCAGCTAAAATTCTTATTAGCAGATGAATTAGCTATCTATGTATTCTTACTCTTGCAATGCTTATATGATTTGTGTGATAAAGTGAATTCTTGACGTTTCTACACCTTAAGGACTTCATCTTGTGTAATCCAGCTCTAAATGATTGGACCCCTAAATACAATATTGGGATAGTGTCAGAAACTGTTACAAGAGGTCCGTCAAAAGGTTGGATATAGGCACTCGGGCTGTGTGATGATATGATGATATTATTTTGCATCACTGATTGACTGTAATTTTATTCTGGTGATTGGTGGGTAGTGATAGTGAAATCCAAACCCACTTTCGTGTTCGGTTTTGTTATCTGTAACACACTCCACATCCTGGATGTTAACTCCACATCATGGAGTTATTCATTTCCAGGTGGTTTCGTAGTCTGATGCAGCTATGTCAACAGAACTTCTTCATTCTCTCTTTCTCTCTCGCCCTCGTCATGTTATGGCTGGTTTAACATTTCACCAAAGCCATCTGGGACGGATGCAACCTCTGAAGGTCAGGGTTCAACAGAAAACACACAGAAACCCCTCAGACATTCCTGAAGCAGTGATGTACATTACATAAGCCACTCTAATTCACTCCACCCACTGGTCATTACCCAGGATATTCAAAAATAGAGGGGTGCAATTAAAGAAAAAGCCATGGTTTAGGCACAAGAGAGAGGGAGATAAAGAGAGAGATTGCAAAAGAGAACATTCTTACAGTGTGATAGCTCTGGGATAAGATCATAGCGGCATCCATCAAGGATATGAAACACTGCAGTGGGTAAACAAAACAGCCGAGCTCAGGATTACACCGTCTTACAAGCAGAACAATAACAGAGCTGGTATTATATGGCAGTGTTATTATTTAAATCCTGGCTGATTTTGTTATTTAATGATGGAAAGGCTGTATGTGGCTTCTGCAGAACATTAAATCGACTTAGCGTCAATCTGCAAGTCGTAATCCCAAGTTATGTAAGAGATAACGCCCAACATGTATTACGAAAAACAATAAAACCATAATAAATGCACAAGCCATGGCTCCTTCATCGAGTCTGGCAAGTACAGAGGCCACACCTCCTTCATTAATAGTGACAGGTACACAGGCCACACCTTCTTCATTAAGAGTGACAGGTACGCAGGCCACACCTCCTTCATTAAGAGTGACAGGTATGCAGGCCACACCTCCTTCATTAAGAGTGACAGGTACACAGGCCACACCTCCTTCATCGAATCTTCACAGGCACACAGACTATACCTACTTCACCGCCATCAAAAGGTATAGAAACCACACCTCATTCATTAAGACTGACAGGTGCGCAGGCCAAACCTCCTTTAGTCTAACTGAGTCACACAAGCCATGCCTCTTTTACTAACAGCCCCACAGGCCACGCCTCCTTCACAGGGACTGACAGGTACACAGGCCATGCCTCCTTCACTGGGACTGACAGGTAAACAGGCCACGCCTCCTTCACTGGGACTGACAGGTAAACAGGCCACGCCTCCTTCACTGGGACTGACAGGTACACAGGCCACACCTCCTTCACAGGGACTGACAGGTACACAGGCCACACCTACTTCACAGGGGCTGACAGCTTAAGAAGCCACACCTCCTTCACTGGGACTGACAGCTTAAGAAGCCACACCTCCTTCACTGGGACTGACAGCTTAAGAAGCCACACCTCCTTCACTGGGACTGACAGGTAAACAGACCACACCTTTACTGGGATTGAGACACACAAGCCACGCCTCCTTCACTAACAGGAACACAGGCCACGCCTCCTTCTCTGAGACTGACAGGTACACAGGCCACACCTCCTTCATAGGGACTGAGAGGTAAACAGACCACACCTTTACTGGGATTGAGACACACAAGCCACGCCTCCTTCACTAACAGGCACACAGGCCACGCCTCCTTCACTAACAGGCACACAGGCCACGCCTCCTTCACTAACAGGAACACAGGCCACGCCTCCTTCTCTGAGACTGACAGGTACACAGGCCACAGTATTCGAAAGAGATGGAAATTTCCAGAATTCCAGCTCAATAAAGCGATCAGATGATTTACACAGCAGTTCATTTCAGTCCAGATGTGAAGTCAGACGTTTCCTCAGCGCTCGTTCTCCAAACATTTGCACAGAGCACGTCTCAGGGAGCAGCTTCCATCCTAAAACATGCACAGCTGCTTCTCTTGGGTTGGAAACATCGCTCCTGAGAGAGTGTGTGTAGTAAAACTCCTGTGCTCCTGGCTGGCCTTTGACCTATGACATCACGCTGAGCGCGGTTTAAGGTTTATGGGGTTTAGGATTGATGCTGGTCTGTCTGTGCACATTTGAGACGTGATGAATAACGTGTCTGTACTACAGTAATAATAACAGTAACAAATATAACACGTGTTAATATCCAATTGACCTCTGACCTATGATGTCACTCTAAGTGTTCTGTTACAGTTTGTTATGGTTTTTTGAGTAAATCCCTGATCCATGAGGGACTGAATATATATACATATATGTGTGTGTGTGTGTGTGTGTGTGTGTGTGTGTGTGTGTGTGTAAAAGAGACTGACAGTGAAGGAATTAATGAAAAACAGAAAAGCAAACATGTGGTGAAGGAGTCACTGGGTTCAGGAAAACATTCCTGTCACTCCTCCAAACACCCACACACACACACACACACACACACACACAGCCTTGAGACTAGACAAGGACACCACCGATGCCTCTCTCCCACATACCTCACTTCTGTTGACACACAAATAAAAACACTCGAAACACACTTTCATACACACCGTCTGCCATGTTTGGCCAAATTAGCGATGCGCTAATGTTTACGGTTGTGTAAACAGACACAGGGAGACGAGTTGTTGGTTTATAACCAGAAACCTGAGAGCCAAAATAAAAAGCAATCAACTGCAAATGTATAAAAAAAAAAGTTAATTGGATTGTTGAAACTATACAAATATAACTAAAATTATTTCAGAATTTGGATTTCCAATCCACCACGTAGATTAAATAAGGCTAATAAACATGGATCATTGCTACCTTCTATGCTAGCTCGTATCCTATCCTGCTAATAAGTCAGACAAACAAAAGCTCAGATTTACTATAAAACATGAAACATCTTAATTCTACTGATCATCAACAACACACAAAAATATTAGCTAATAGGTTAGCTGTAAATATTCTTCAAACCAACTAAAGCTAGTAAGCTAACATTAGAGAATATCAAAAACAAAGCTAGCTAGCAATTTTAGCCCGCTCGAGAGTTAGCCGAAGCTAACTGGTTAATGAAACCGAGCTAGCATGCTAACATTACGGAAATATTTTCTGAAGAAAGTAATGATCAAAAATTGATAATAAACATAAACTGTCATTACATTCAGATTTAAGAATGACTATAAATCTGATAAAAGTGTGTGTGTGTGTGTGTGTGTGTGTGTGTGTGTGTGGTGGCAAGACCAGTGTCGAGGCCATCTGTACTGTCAACAGATCGAGAACATTAAACAGGAAGGAATGTTTGAAACCTACGAACCTAAAACACACACACACACACACACACACACACACACACACACACACACACACACACACTCAGTTTGTGGCTAGATGGTCAGAGTTTTAAAGGAGTGAAGAACCTGTTTATAGATAGATCACAGTCCCG
Source organism: Pangasius macronema (assembly GCA_037577455.1). Lineage (NCBI taxonomy): Eukaryota > Metazoa > Chordata > Actinopteri > Siluriformes > Pangasiidae > Pangasius > Pangasius macronema. Next base: position 12,271,137 of record CM074972.1, read on the forward strand.
TCCCATTTCTAAACACAACATGACTCAGACACACAGTATGTCTGACACACACACACACACACACACACACACACACACACTCAATGTATCATAGCAAAAGTCCATAGACTGTAACAGTAATGACGGATGACTCACGCTGGCCTCAGCGTACCCACAGTGTGTGAGATGTTTGTTCATAATTTCACACAAATTATACAACATTTCGACTTTTCCAGCACTTCACTGGCTGCGTACTTTCTTTGAACTGGAAAACCTCAAAGCAAATGCCAGACAAAAACGTCTCAAAAGTACCTGTGATTATTATTTTTATTATATATATATTTTAATCATAATAGTAATGATACCTGCTGATGAAAATTGCTGTAATTATTCTAAAGACTGCTTTCCCAAGCGTGCATTAATAAGCTCTGGTTAAAGAGGGATTTACAGCAGTGCAGTATGTGTGTGTGTGTGTGTGTGTGTGTGTGTGTGTGTGTTTATGCACAGAGGGGGTAAAGTCAGGATCATTAGTTTATTAGCTTATTGAGTATTCTAACATAATGCATCACCAGCATTAACATTTCTTTTTAAAAAAAAGAAGAGCGGATTATGTAAAGAGTAACGTGTGTGTCGTGCTGTTCTAGGAAAATAATCCACGACTGGGAGACTGTTTATATTTTAAATTAAATAAAATTACATCATATAAATTTTATATTAAATATTTTGTGTTTTTTGCAATATATTTTTTGTATTTTTTAAAATTGATTTTTTTTTGCAATTTATTTACAGTATATATATATATATAAATTTAAATATATATATATTTCTATATATAACATTTTTTACATACAATTTATAGTTTTAATATAAATATAGAATACAGAATATAACATGTTAGTTAATAAATGAATTAATCTAATATATTAGAATACAGATTTTTATTTATTTATTTAATTTCCGCCCTGAGCACCACGTGAAATAAAAGTTCATCTGAAATTAAAATGTGATGTTCGCGGCTCCTCCATCTTGTGTTTCTGCTCCATCAGTGTGACCCTTGACCGTAGGAAGTGTTTTTGTTGCTCTGTTTCCGTTATTACTGTTTATACCGCCAGTATTTTTTATTTAAAATGAAAAAAGGCGTTTTTTTCCTAGACAAGCCGACGGGACTCCCTGCTGCTGATCCTTTCACACCAGACACAAAAGGCAACGAGGTGGGAAAAAGACTGCATTAGTGGTTGAAAGTGAACACAGTCAAGCGTCCACACACACACACACACACACACACACACACACACACACACAAAGGATTTCAGATGCAAGGCTGCTTTCAGATGATTGGGGCGTTCTTCAGAGACGACGTCACGCTGGCTGCGTCTTTATCAGGAGATTTGAAGACGAATTATTTACTAAATCCCAAAGAAATCTTTCCTAAATTCTTGATTTTTATATCTGGACACAATTTTCAGAAATAATCATTCTTGCGCTATTTGCGTGAGATTTCCCATAGTGGTAAGGTATTATCAGGTTACATAACCTCATTAGCAGGTCAGTGCTAACATCGCTAATCACACCGAAGCTGTTCTGAAGGACAAATGGACCAATGTGCGGATATCTCCGACTGCAGTGAGACCTTCGGCCCATAAAAACCATTCTGGTCCTTTGTCTGGACGGAGGTGCTAACTCTGACATGCTAATCGCTAACTCTGACATGCTAATCACTAACTCTGACATGCTAATCACTAACTCTGACATGCTAAATTTATAAAAACAGCAAAGACACTAACTGAGCCAGACTTCCTCTTTTCTACAAACTGAACGATGTTAAGGTTATTGTGAAATATTCTGTAATAAACATCATCGTTTTTTTACATTTAACTGCAAAAAAGGTTTTGAAGTATAAGGAAGTCTTTGGAAGTCTATGAAAGTATAAGGAAGTATGAGGAGGTCAATGGAAGTCTATGGAAATATAAGGAAGTCTATGGAAGTCTCTACAAGTATAAGGAAATCTATGGAAGTCTATGGAAGAATGAGGAATTCTATGGAAGTATGAGGAAGTCTATGGAAGTCTATGGAAGTCTATGGAAGTGTGAGGAAGTCTATGGAAGTATGAGGAAGCCTATGGAAGAATGAGGAATTCTATGGAAGTATGAGGAAGTCTATGGAAGAATGAGGAATTCTATGGAAGTATGAGGAAGTCTATGGAAGTGTGAGGAAGTCTATGGAAGTATGAGGAAGCCTATGGAAGAATGAGGAATTCTATGGAAGTATGAGGAAGTCTATGGAAGTGTGAGGAAGTCTATGGACATTTATGGAAGTATAAGAAAATCTATGGAAGTCTGTGTAAGAATGAGGAAGTCAATGGCCATCTGTGGAAGTATAAGGAATTATGAGGATGTCTATGGAAGTCTATGGAAATATAAGGAAGTCTATGGAAGCATGAGGAAGTATATGGATATATATAGAAGTATAAGGAAATCTATGGAAGTCTATGGAAGAATGAGGAATTCTATGGAAGTATGAGGAAGTCTATGGACATTTATGGAAGTATAAGAAAATATATGGAAGTCTATGTAAGAATGAGGAAGTCAATGGTCATCTGTGGAAGTATAAGGAAGTATGAGGATGTCTATGGAAGTCTATGGAAATATAAGGAAGTCCATGGAAGTCTCTACAAGTATAAGGAAGTCTATGGAAGCATGAGGAAGTATATGGATATCTATAGAAGTATAAGGAAATCTATGGAAGTCTGTGGAAGAATGAGGAATTCTATGGAAGTATGAGGAAGTCTACGGAAGTATGAGGAAGTCTATGGAAGTATGAGGAAGTCTATGGACATTTATGGAAGTATAAGAAAATCTATGGAAGTCTGTGTAAGAATGAGGAAGTCATTGGCCATCTGTGGAAGTATAAGGAAGTATGAGGATGTGTTGGGAAGTATATGGAAATATAATGGGAGTCTATGAAAATATAAGGGAGCATGAGGAAGTCTATGAAGGTGTATGGAGATATATGAATATATATATATATATAGGTATAAAGAAGCATATGGAAGAATATGGATACACAAAAGCTTAAGGATAATATATGAAAGTATAAGGAAGTATTTGCATATATGGAAATTAATGGAAATATAAGGACACCATTCAGTCATTGTCCTCAAATTCACACCCCTCTCTCTCTCTCTCTCTCTCTCTCTCTCTCTCTCTCTCTCTCTCTCTCTTCCTTCCTCCATGTTCATCCGCTTGTTTTCCATATGCCAAGGCCAGATGGAGTATGTTTATGGGGAGTTGATGCTTTTGTGTAGGCATCAAGGTCATCAGCGTTATAAGAGCGTGTAGACAAGGCTGAAGGGCGTGTCGTGTCTGCGCACACACCCGGCCGTAAACACACTCGTGCTGTCAGTACGCTCTCTGTTTACCCTGACGGCAGGTTTCAGCGTATCCAATGCTCCATGATGCAGCTTATAGGCATCTGACTGCGACCAGAATGCGGCTGACACTGGAGACTCCTTCCATAAATGCTAAATGTCTCTTTACAGCCCTCCGGCTAGCTCAGTTAGGAAGTGTTAGTGATGTCATTAGGCTATCTGAGATAACAGGAGGACATGGAGGCGTTTCTAATTTACATATTCATGCATATTTATTGATATCTGTTTGTTTGTGTGTTAATGCTTTTTCTTTTTAACAACCATTTCACACACACACACACACACACACACACACACACACACACACACACTGCAGTGATGATGCAGCACTTTCTTTTCTCCATCCATCTGCATCCATCGACTCATCATCAGTGATGTTTAATAACTCTCTCTCTCTCTCTCTCACACACACACACACACACACACACACACACACAAACAAACACAGTGTTAACTACACAGGGAACATAAGCTCTCACAAACTCCTCACCATCATTAGTCCACCATGGATGTGTCCCAAACCACACACCTCATTCACTATATAGGGCACAAATGGGCGTGTCTCAAACCACACACCTCATTCACTATATAGGGCACGTACGGGTGTGTCCCAAACCACACACCTCATTCACTATATAGGGCACAAATGGGCGTGTCCCAAACCACACACCTCATTCACTATATAGGCCACGTACGGGCGTGTCCCAAACCACACTCCTCATTCACTATATAGGGCACAAATGGGCGTGTCCCAAACCACACACCTCATTCACTATATAGGGCACGTACGGGTGTGTCCCAAACCACAAACCTCATTCACTATATAGGTCACGTACGGGCGTGTCCCAAACCACACTCCTCATTCACTATATAGGGCACATATGGGCGTGTCCCAAACGACACACCTCATTCACTATATAGGCAACATAAACATCATCACTAGTGCACTGTGGGCGTGTCCCAAACCACATTCCTCGTTCACTATATAGGTAACATGAACAATAGTCAGTCCGCTGTGGGCGCTTCCCAAATCACACACACTATTCACTATGTAGGCCACATAAACACTAATAATACACCAACGGAATAATATTACACACACACACACACACACACACACACACACACACACACACACACAGAGACTCACCCATGGTTTGGAGCCCGTGTGTGTGTGTATGTGTGTTGAGGAGGCCCATGGCTCGGCGGGTGGATGAGCGAAGGTGCTGAGCAAGCGAGCGCTGCAGAAGCTTCCACCTCATCGGCCGCGCCATCCTGCTCTTCTGGAACGTTCCACTGGGTTCTAGAGCTCCTCGTCTTTTACGTTCACTCGTTCTTCCTCTCTCCTGTTCCTGCGCTCAGTACTGCAGCGAGCATCAGTGCATCGGCCTCAGATTTACTGCAGCAGCAGCAGCAGTGTGTGTGTGTGTGTGTGTGTGTGTGTGTGTGTGTGTGTGTGAGAAAGAGAAAGCACTCTCAGGCCGAACAGCCTCTGCGGTAAAAGCTACATTACAGTGATGATCTATCTCCCTCTCTCCTTATCTCTCTTTATATCACTCACTCGCTCTCTCTCTCTGTCCTCATGTCTCTCTCTCTCCATCTCTCTCTCATTATGTCTCACACTCATAATGTCTCTCCCCTTCTCTCTCTCTCTCCGTCTCTCTCATTATGACTCTCTCTCATGATGCCTCTCGAAGTCTCTCTCTCTCTGTCCTCATGTCTCTCTCTCCATCTCTCTCTCTCATTATGTCTCTCTCTCCTTATCTATCTCACTAATTATTAATCACCACAGACCTCAGCATATTAAACACAAGAATATTCCTTCAAACCTGAAAAAATGGGGGGATAGAAAATACGGACTGAACAACAGATCATGTTTTTTTTAACTGCCATACATTACAGTGTGGGGGCAGCGTAATTTCAGGAGCACCAATGTGCCAATGCCAACCATCCACACACACACACACACACACACACACACACACAGCTTTATGTCTGAGCAGTGTGTCATATCGCAGGAACATTCCATTCTTGTGTTGATTTTATCAATAAAGTTCATTCAGCTGCCAGTGAGAGAGGAAGCCTCAGGGTCTTCGAGGAAACATCACCACACGCTGACTCACGGCTCAGCGCCACAGACACGTCTCTCTGTCTCGTTTCCCACCCTGTTTTTCTGATGATCCCACACACACACACACACACACACAGGCTATAAAAAGAAGATAGACTATAAAAAGACGAGGTGGAGGAAACGTTTTTAGCGTCCTTCACTCGGTCCAACCCTGAGCTCAGTGTGTCTTATTTACTCTGACACGGGAGGAAAACAAGCGATAAAGACGAGGACTTGGTGTACAGGAAGTGGAAAAGGGGTAAAATGTTTGAGCAAGGAGGTTGTGTGTGTGTGTGTGTGTGTGTGTGTGTGTGTGTGTGTGTGTGTGTGTGATGGCATGCTCACAATGAAGCAGCCTTGAACACCTCAATCGTCTACCTTCATAACTTCCTAGCATTTTTTTTCAGTCTTAAGCTGAACCACCGTTAAACCAGCTAACTACAACCCAAAAGCCTGTTTATCTCTGCGACTAGCGGCCCAACACGGCTTATTAAGTCATTCGGTGTGAAATTGAACCTAATTTGGACGTTAACGTATTTAATTCAGGTATTATACTGGAGTTAGGTAGATGGATGAGTGCCAAGATTGAGGCTGAGTGGATCCTCGGATGGTTCATTAAGCCACAAATTAAAGATGAAAAATAGTTTTCATTACAGAGGAGAGTCACCAGAGGAGGAGATAAAAAAAACACAACCATATCCTCAACATTCTTCATGTTCTTTTTTACAGTGCCTGAATTGCTTTCTGTTTTTTAAAAGCATGGCTTGTTTTTACTGTTATGATAAACCGCATTGCAATTACAATAGCTGAGATAAAGAAAGACAGACGAAATAAGGGCAGAGCAGATGAAATGAATCATAAGCCTCGGCTAAATCGAGGACTGCCGCGTGTGGGGCCAGGAGCAGAGATAACGGCAGGAAGGCCATGTGGGTGCAATCATTCCTGCATAGTTTATCATTCAAAGGAAATATATTACATGGAAAGTTCATGTCCTTTCATTCGTATCCTTATTGTTGGAGTGGAATAAACATTTCAAAAGTAGGTGAGTAAACCAGGAATTCCCCAGGTGTCGATCCTGGGACGGAATGAGCTTCCCTGAAACAGGGAGAAAAGCCAGCACTGCAGCTCCAGGAAACACATCTTTTCCAGAAATGCTGACCAAATTTACACTTGTTTTCCACAGTATATCCAGGGAGCTGTATAAGGCCACACAACACATTTAAAATTCTACCTGATGCTTCTTCACAGTGTTTCCTTTAAGCCATGATGTGTAGTGTGGCCTGATAAAGCTACACTTTGGCTGACACACACAGCATTTTTAATCACTGTATAATTATAAATTACCATTAAAACATTTTGTAAAGACTTTCACTATATACTTGTCTGTAGCTGAAGACACACTGATGGATTTGATGTTACTTTAATGAACCCAGCATATTCTCCATTTAACTTGACAGAAAGCGAGATCAAAACATACACAATTGCCATTCATTCCAGATCATATATCATCTGGCTCATCTGCTGTTTTTATTTAACTTGTAGTCTGATGTTAAAAACATGGGAACACCACTGATGGTAGGAGAATG
>CM074972.1:12290728-12307443 GCA_037577455.1 Pangasius macronema
AGAGAGAGAGAGAGAGAGAGAGAGAGTGAGAGAGAGTGTGTGTGTGTGTGTGTGTGTGTGTGTGTGTGTGTGTGTGTGTGTGTGTGTGTGTGTGTGGCCAGCTCTCCTTTCTAACACTTGAACAAACACTGACCTCTGGTGGAGTTTTGATATCAACACACATAAATGAAACAGTCCTCCGTCTCAATCACAGATGCCTTCACACACACACACACACACACACACACACACACACACCTCTCTCTCAGCGCTAACCTTTCCTCTGACATTTCAGCTGTGTGTTTAATAAGCTCGACACCGAGCTGACGCCTGAGAGCTCGTGTCTGGATTTAAATCCTGAATTGAAATCATTTCTACACCCCGCAGCACTTTACATTATTTATTCAACACTTAAATCTAAAAACGCTGAAACATCCCCAAAGCTACCGGGGTTTTGGAGGAAAACTAATCTGGCCGTGTCAGAGAAGGTGGAAGAAATTAAAATGAACAGCTTTGCATATGACCCGAAGAGTTACAGGCAACAAACACTGTTTCACTGTTTATCACAAGTAACACAAACACCACGAGGCTCAGCATTTCGCACGAGGACAAAAAATCATAATTCCTGTATTCTGTTGCTTTGGAGTATTAGATGAAGAGAAAAATCAATATACACGTCCTTATTCGTTTGAGTTTTCAAGATTAGTACTGCATTTATTTAAAACGGCACTTCAGCTCCTCCTACTGGAGAAGTGCATTTTATTTCTGTCCTGTAAGCTTTATGCTGCATTTGCAAATGTCCTTGTGATGATAACACCAGGTCAAACATCTTCACAAAGACAGCATCAAATGTCTTCTCCAAGACAATGCAATATCAAACGTTCATGTATTGACAGGGTGGCGTCAAGCGTCCCCACAACAACGGGGTGGCGTTAAAGGTCCCCGCAACGACAGGGTGGCGTTAAAGGTCCCCGCAACGACAGGGTGGAATTAAGAGTCCCGCAACAACAGGGTGCCGTTAAAGGTCCCCGCAACGACAGGGTGCCGTTAAAGGTCCCCGCAATGACAGGGTGGAATTAAAGGTCCCCGCAACGACAGGGTGGCGTTAAAGGTCCCTACAACGACAGGGTGGCGTTAAAGGTCCCCGCAACGACAGGGTGGAATTAAGAGTCCCCGCAACGACAGGGTGGCGTTAAAGGTCCCCGCAACGACAGGGTGGCGTTAAAGGTCCCCGCAATGACAGGGTGGAATTAAGAGTCCCCGCAACAACAGGGTGGCGTTAAAGGTCCCCGCAACGACAGGGAGGAGTTAAAGGTCCCCGCAACGACAGGGTGGAATTAAGAGTCCCCACAATGACAGGGTGGCGTTAAAGGTCCCCACAACGACAGGGTGGAATTAAAGGTCCCCGCAACGACAGGGTGGAGTTAAAGGTCCCCTCAACGACAGGGTGGCGTTAAAGGTCCCCGCAACGACAGGGTGGAGTTAAAGGTCCCCGCAACGACAGGGTGGCGTTAAAGGTCCCCACAACAACAGGGTGGAATTAAGAGTCCCCACAACGACAAGGTGGAATTAAGAGTCCCCTCAACGATAGGGTGGCGATAAAGGTTCCCGCAACGACAGGGTGGCGTTAAAGGTCCCCGCAACAGAGTGGTTTTAAACATCCCCATAATAACAGGACATCAAATGTTCCCACAATGACAACGTAGTGAAACGTCTTCACTACTATAGGACAGCGTCAAATGCCTTCACAATAACATCAAATGTCCTCTGAATAATAGGACAGTGTCGACTCTCCTCCAACTGCGGACATCAGACTCCCTCACAACCCGCTCGTCACAAAACTACTGCTTATAGCTTTTTAATCATGACGGCAGTGGAACGTCCTAATGGGGAAAAGGGGGAAAAACACTTTCTGTGTGTGTGTGTGTGTGTGTGTGTGTGTGTGTGTGTGTGTGTGTGTATGTATATGTGTGTGTGTGTGTATATGTGTGTGTGTGTGTGCGTGTGTGTGTGTGTGCGTGTGTGTGAGGCTGTAGATAGAGGACATGCTGTACTCACACAGCATCCTGGGAATAATGGACACACTTCCTACCAGAGCGCTCCAAATATGATTCCATTAGGAAATAGCTCTGTAATAAAATTTACCGAATCTCTCAGGACTCTCTGGAGCTTTTATACCAAAGAAAAAAATATTTTTTTTTATACCAAAAGAAAGAAAACCCGATTTGTGTGCGAGTGAGTGAGTGAACAAGTACGTGGGGAACGAGGATTGTGAAATTTTGACCCACGGAACGTTTAAGTGAAAATCTCTCCAGTGTAGTGCGACTGAGCAAATCTCGCTCCTGATTCTCAGCATTTATCGTGAAGCTGCGTGTCTGTTACACTCGCCTCAGAGAGGCTGTGTGTAGACACTTTGCCGAACATCTCTACATGGTCACTGGCACGTTGTGCTGAGGGGCAGGACTTCCTGTAACGCTGCGTCTGTTACGTCTTCTTATGAACTGTTGTTTCCTTGCGTAAACGTCTATAACGGATATCGTGCACATAAAAATGTTCTAGCACCCTCTTCGAGAACCGCAGCACTGAATAAACATAGAACCTTTAACTGTTAAAGAACCCATGAGGAAGCGGTGTTGCTTTTAGACCCAGAGTGTTTAGATGGTTTCTGGTTTTAATGAATACACACCGAGTCGATGGTTCTGCTGATTGCTAGCTCTGTACTGAGGTGTGTGTGTGTGTGTGTGTGTGTGTGTGTGTGTGTGTGTGTGTGCTAGTACTTGGTATTCCTACTTAAAAAGACTTTAGATATTGATCAGAAAGAGTGAAGAGAACTCGAAGAGAGAGCAAGTGTGTGTGTGTGTGTGTGTGTGTGTGTGTGTGTGTGTGTGTGTGTGTGTTTGGCGCTCCAGCCTCTCACCGATCCTCCGTAATATCTTGTGACGGCTTGTACATTTATTTCCCATTTAGCGTTGAATTAGCCTGTCAAAGCTATTGGATTTGCTGATGCCAGCCAGTCTTGCGGTATGCAACCGATTTACCACACACACACACACACACACACACACACACACACACACACACACACGTACACTCCAAGTCTAAAATAAATTCTAGCTCTGTGCACTGCCAATAAACAGACAACACATTAGCAAAGCAACAATAACAGCAATGCTGACTAGCGCACTTCCATTTGACACTTCCAAAAAGACAATTCTTGCTTTTCCAGCATTTCTGCATTTGTTTATTTATGTGTCTTCAGTTTGTCATGGCAACATTCCAAAAGTCACTTAGAGTCCAGAGAGTTCTCACGGTGATGCATCTCCCATGATGCCCCTCTCTTCCTGTTTCCCAGGGAAATCTCTGCTAGTCGGAGTCTACGTCTGGGAGAAACATCACGTCTGAAAGCTGATTAATGGGAAATACTGAATGGTTATGTTTAGTGTAAAGGGTGGAGTTTCCATCATTATCTTAAGATTCGTTCATGTTAGCTGTCTGGTTAGCATTAGCAGTTAAAATCAATGAATAGTTATTATATTAAAAATCCTCTCAGAAATCCTTTCAGGTTAGCTCAGGTTAGCTAGCGCTCTCCCACCAACAGTGAACATTTCTAAATAAGACTTAAAAAATGTTCTCAGAAATCCTGTCAGGTTATGTGTTAGCTTGCTACTTAGCATTGGCAGTTAAGATTATATGATTAAAAGATAATCCTCTCAGACACTTTTCGCCACCTTCACCTCACTTTAGCTAGCAAACATTGAATTCGGAATATTTCTGAATAAGATTTTAAAAATGCTCAGGTTATTTTAGCTAGCTAGTTACTATTACCAGTTAATATGAATTTCAAATCCATCTCAGAAACCTCTGTGAGAAATTAGCTCACATTAGCGAGCTGGCTTACAGTATAGTGAGTTCTCAGATTGCTGTCAGGTTATGCTAACTGGCTGATTAGCTTTAGCAGTTAAGATTGCAATCATTTATGAAGATGATTAAAAAAAAAATCTTCTCAGAAATCAGTTCAGGTTAGATCGTGTTAGCTAGCCGACTCACACTACAGTGAATTCAGACCATTCAGATATGACTTAAAAATTCTTCCAGAAATCCTTTCTGATTAGCACAGTTTAGCTAACTGACTTCCACTGAAGTGAATTCTGAACATGTCAGCTCATATTAGCTAGCATGATTTAAAAATCCTCTCGAAAATCCTTTTAGATTAGCCCAATTGAGCTAGCTGGCTCACGCTAATGAATTCGGAACCTTTCCTAATAAGACTTTAGATTATGTTAGCTAGCTGGTTAGCATTAGCAGTTAAGATTAGCTCAGGCTGGCTCAGTTTTGTCAGGTTAGCATGTGTTTCAGCTAGCATGTCTATGTTCAGGCATGTTTACAAAAAAAATGACAAAAATATTTCAAAATCCTGTCAGCCGAACTCACTCGAACTAGCTGGCTAATTTATGGATATGATGTTAAAAATCCAACCTGAAATTCCTGTCAGGATAGCTCAAGCTAGCTAGCTAGCTGGCTGGCATTAGCAGTTACTTTGTGACTTTATAATTTCCAGATATCCGTCAGTGAAGTGAAAATAATTCACAATATTCTACAATCCGCAGACTCTTTCGGACTCTGTTTGTGTCCGGTGATTTGTCACCTCATGCTGCCGGACAGCTCCAGTAATACAGGAAATTGCTGCTTCGGGGCCTAGCGTGTGTGCTATCAGTGTTATTATAATAATGAGCTGTTTCTCATCTCAAACCATGTCTAGGGAAATTGTTCTGACCCTATTTGGTTTTGTTTCTGAGAAATAAATATAAATTACGAAGAGAAACAGAAAGAAGACACAAAAATAAACAGAAGTCCCTGTACATGCGCAGGCACGAGGCGTGCTATCACGTAGCGTACTGCGTCTCTACGCCGTTGGCACGCGATTGAGATTTTAATTGCAGGTTAATAAGGTTAACTCACAATTTTTAACTTCATGTTAACAGTGAGTTTTTATGCTTTCTTAGAGTGTGTTTTAAATCCCACGACCATCTGCCTCTCAGTGGCATGGAAACTGTGTGTGAGGATTTTGGGAATTTTGTGTCGTTCCCCGCAGAGCTCTTCACGCCAAAGTTAAATGGCTGTTTCATAGTCGTGCACTCTGAAGGAAAATATGATGGATCTTGTGCATATTTGGTCTCTAAGCCCAAGAAGTTTAACGCAAAACATACGTCTTTCATTCCCTTAACGAACTAGCAATAAAAAAAAAAAATAGCATTAAGTAACTTGGGAGGCGCGAATTAAATAAACGTAACTTAAATGACTCGATCTGACGTTTACAGACGTGCCAAGAAAATCTTATCAAGCAGAAAGAAAGAGAGAGAAGGAGAGAGAGAAAACAGAATTATACCCTAGCCACCCTGTTTCTGGACGACACAGCTAATTTTAATTTTTTTTCCCAAATGTGTACCAAGAAAGTAATATAACAGCGAGGCAAAGGTCCAGTGTGGCTCTCCTCCAAATTTTTACAGCCCAGCGACCACAGTTTTGTTTTCTATCGGCTCACGAGAGTGACGTTCATCAACGTTTGCCTAGATAAAGCCAGCGACATGAAAGCAGCCACTATCGGAAACTAATACACATCTTTCACATCCCGCGTCCTTTTCCCCCTTCAGTGAATTTCCTATTCTACCAGGTGAATTTCTGGCTATGAAAAGCACAGTCTCTGGTATAACTGTAGCAATAATTCAAGAAGCGTAAACCATAAATGTTGAATTTATTGTCCTCAGCATACCTGTGAACATACAATCATCCAGCCCAAGGTGTAAGCAGTTGGTATGGGGAATTATCTCGCTCCAATCCAAACGCTAAAAACATGACCTCCAAGCTAATGTTTGACAAAATTCCTGTAAAGCTAACCTTTACACAAACTTATAATGCTACAATTACCTCGCTTAACACCTTAAATTAAAGTTGTAACTTTGCACGTTTGTAGCTTCTCTTACAAGGTGACACGTGAGGAAGATCTCGGTGTTGAGGCTCAAAATTTATACAATGAGAATATTGGCAAGACTTCGCAAAGTTTGACTAGTTTTTATACTGTGAAATGAGAACGTGGCCTGGAAGTGCACTAGTGTTGCGCTAGTGTTTGGACTTGGACACCTGTGCAGCTAAGAACCGTTAAGCCTAATTTTAGTCAAAAAATTAGGGACAGGGCTTAAGTTACAATAATTCAGTCAGGTACAAATCTGACTGTGACTAAAGAGGACAGTATGTGGGGATCGATGGCTTGGTATCTAGACTGTCTGGCATCCAGGATGTTATACATTATATATCTATACGTTCAAGCTAGCTAACATTCTTGAGAAGGTTTTCACGAGATCAAAGAATTAAAACGAACTTCTAGTGCTGATTTGATCCAGTTGTGTTCATATTTTAACTTAAGCTCCGCCTTGTTGATGCCCAGGAATATATCTTCGCATTACGAAAATCCACGCTAAGAAAAAATTAAACAAACTGAGCAACAGGTAACCGCAAACATGTTCCCCAGCGACATCATTATCGGAAAATTGAAACAAATCTGCTTCAGCAAATTCTACCAGCTGAAACTGAAAGTGCCAAATGGACGGGAAAAAACCCCCAGAGAGCTCATTATGAAACGTACAATTATTGCTATTACTGTCATCATTATCACTCCGGCTTCGTTAGATTCATCGGCTCTCTCTCGCGTGCGGAGGCTGAGGGAATGCAAACACAAATGGAATCCATACACATTCAATATTAAGAGTCATTTCTGCTTAGTTAAACACACACACACACACACACACACACACACACACACACACACACACACACCCAAACCTCCAGCAGAGATGTATAATCCTGACTAGAAACTGTTTCACTTAGTTCTAAAAGGATTGAATATTTATGAAAAATTATTTGAATAAATTAAAATTCTTCACACAAGCTGAAGTAAAAAATGAAAATCCTTAAATGTATTTAAAGTATGAAAGAAAAAAAATACAACTTTAAATCCCACACCGAGGCTAAATTAGTTCCGAATTTCGCCAAGCATTTCACATAAGCAAACACTGAGCATTAGCTAAGGCTAACTAACAACAGCTTTATCCCTAATCTCTCAAACCCTGATGATACAAACCAGCTGAATGCTAATAGTTAGCTCGCACAATACAAACTCCTATGATAAATACAAAGTGTACGTAGCAGCAGAGAGATTGGACTGATGTGTTAGTTCTCATTCTCGCTGGCACATCTGCCTCGTGGCTTCACATATATGAATATAGAAAAATATAGTGACGTTTGAATACATCAGATTTGCACTGAGGATCTGAAATCACTGCTAACAGCTAATCCTGGGTAATTCAACTAAAATCTTTATAGGTCCAGCTACGTAAAATTTGCTTAATAATAGCGACTGAATAGCGTCAACAGTTACCTTGCATTTTTAAACTTTAGTCATTAATTCATAGCTATAACTATAAGACAATTTGTGGTTATGTTTGCAGTGCTGCCTCACGATGTTTTGTTTCTGAGTGGTGTTTCACATTAATACTTCTGACTAATGCCACAGATTCTGAACAGATGAGATGTCTGTTTCGAATTTGATGCCAGGAAAATAAACGCATCCTCCTCTGCCCATTCCTTGTGGCATTTTTATTTTATATAAGATCAAAGGTATAAATCTATGCCACTTTATTATATTTGTGTGATTTCAGGTTTGGCTCTGAGCTGAGGAAATGGAAGGCAATAACACTGCCTTGCAAATATTGCAAAAGTTGGCAGCTATTGGACCACACTTCACACGGAAAATAAGCCTTTCCAAACAACTCCTCGAGGTAGTCCATCAGTGGTTGTGCGCAGAACCTTTAGTCTAATGGCTGAAATGCTCAAAAAACTATTTTTCTTTCAAAACACACAGTTATTCTTTATTCTCGCTTGTCCAAATTCCCTTTGTCTCCCGAGTCCTCATGCCTGGGGACTCCTTAAATGGCCTTGTTACTTGCAAGAAGCCCAACACATTGAGTTAAAGAAGTTGACCAATTATCCTCGAGCTTAAAACTCAAAAATAAGTGGCAGTTATTTAGCACAGTCTGTTGTGTTTGGGCCAGTTCCTCACTAAACGCTAACGGGCTTTGCTTTCTAAATAATGGCTGTGTTTTGGAGTAGGTCCCCAGAGTGGGAGGAATATGTCAGGATAAACAGACAGAGCAGACCAACACTGGCAGACACACAAATGTACTGGACTTAGACTGCAGCATGAGCTGGTTTTGAAATGCTATGATGCTTTTATTTCCTACAAAAAAGAACACACGTATACAGCCACACACACACACACATCTTTAGCTCAGTCTTATATCTTGCAATGGTGGTCCTGTCGAGGTTAGAAACCGATCCCCAGGCCCCTGATGCAAGCACATGCAATGATGTCAGTGTTTTCCAACTGGCTAGTTGCACATGATTTACATACAATGGCTTCATAAAAGTCACACTAATGTGTGTTTTTGGAGCCTGGAGAACAACTTGCATCATTCTCAGGAACAGATCATTCTTGTGACTTCTTGTGAATTATGCAACGCGAATTGAAAAGCATATTCTTGTATCAAAACTGCGTGCGGTAGGATGCTCTTTAACTTCCTCAAATTCACACGCACAAAGATGAATCAGGCTCAAATTAAAAAAAAATACTTTGACACTGAAATTGGATTTTTATGGAGATGCACTAAAATTAATAGGATGCCTTAAAAGTGGAACATTTCACCCGAGGCAAAACGTACCCTCTCATTTCCCATACAATCACATTTATTCATGTGGTGCTTGTGGAATGGAGAATATTGAGCTTTTCCGTGGCCGGAAGCTTTGTACAGGAAGGTACAATGGATTAGCATGTGTAGGTGTGGTAAGTATCCCTTTACTTATTTAAAGCAGAATGTTAATTATTACATTTGACATTACATCTCCTCATGATCTTTGACTTGCACCACAGAGACTATAGGTTAATAATACAGCAGGAAGATGTAGTCCTGCTCCTGAGGATCTCACCAACATATCTGATCCATCTAACCAAGGTTTGTATGACTGTCTGAGTGTTAGGCTCATTATCCTTGGCTAAAGAACACAAATTCAGTAAGCAAATCAGCGTATCTTACCTTCCGTGTGCGGAGCCTGACAGGAACATCCTGAGGTTTGGGGTCTCTCTCCACCTCATCGATATTTGCACTTGTCTGAAGAATCATCATGTGATCAGAGGCTTCCATTCTGCTTTCTAATGAAGACTCACAGTCCGGCGAGACCTCGGTAATGTTGTTTTGGAAATTTCCTAAACATCCTGCCTCAGGGATATCCTTTTGTATCTCCAGTTGTTCTGAACTGCCTTTAGTGTTTCCAGCTTCCTTAAGATCCACTAAAGTTGTGATATGGGAGCCAGACATGTCCTTCATCACCGGACCCACTGCTTCCTCCCTGAACTCAGTAAAGGTTACCTCGGGAATGGTGTCCAGTTTGGAGTGGCAATCTCTGCACTTGTCAGGATTACTAGTACTTCCAGATACACATGGGGAAAACTCAAATTTTGTGGATGCATCGAGGTTATGAACCTGCAGAACCTCTTCAGGTGTGACTACCTGGTCATTGTTAGAGTTTGGAATGTTAGAATTAAGTATAACATCTGGAACAACATTATTTTGGGGAATTTGAGAAGTTTCAGAGTCCTTGAGCTCTGTGGTCAGGTCAGTGCTTTTGATGGCATCACTATGTTCATCAGGTACAAGTGAAGCCTCCAGATCGAATTTATCACTGACTGTGACTGTTGCTTCTACACCTACCCTCGATACCTGTTGGCATTGTAGTATGCTTGCTTCTACCACAGGATCACCAATGTTGCCTTCTGCGATTGGCTCACTGCTTGTTTCAGGCTTTCCTGTTAATTCCATTGTCATTTCATTATTTGGGATAATTTCAGAAAAGTTGATTTTAGCATTATCTTTGCAGATATTCTTGGTTTCAGCTGTTGTAGAGAAATCTAGTTCCTTGGCCTGTTCTTCTACAGCATTTGCTGAACAACTGCCAGAGGATGTGGACATAGTTTCGCTAGAGATCTCTTCATCTTTCTTATGTATTTCATCAAGGCTTTCATAAAGAAAATGATTGGAAATGGGTGCTGAATGGTTGTGGCTTGATGGACTGTCTTTCGACTGGATAACGTCTTCATCTGCCATTGCTTTTCTGACCGTCACAAAAGTGTGACCTTTGGTAAATTTTTGACTGTTTTTACCTTCATAGCTAGCTGCTATACCCTTAAATGTACCAGATAAAGTCTTCCTCCTTCTGCTCCTATCTTCCCCAGGGCAGCTCTCAAAGCCAGGAAGATGACGGCAACATTCTGGCATTGATGCACATCTCGCTCGCCGTCTTCGACCTGTGGGGGAACCGCTGCCTCCAACACTGGCATGGCAGCAAACTAGGTCGAGGTCGTCGTAGCTATACTGTTTCCTCGAGGGTGGGGCAACATGATCCTCCCAGCTCCTTGTGCGCAAGGCTACAGGCATGGCCAATGACCTCTGCTATTCCATAGAGCCCTGCTACACTAGACGCCCACACAAAGTGCTAAAGCAGACCTGAGGAAAAAAGCAGAGAATAAAAGAGAGCAAGAGAGGAGAAGAGAGAGAGAGACAAACAAGTTCATATTATTCTGAGATGCCTTCCAGTCCCTGCATGAAAGCTGACAAATTTAACAGATGTCAGATGTGAGCACAGCACTTAACGTCAAGTTTAATCATCCCCATCATCCCTAAGTGGTCATCAACAGCTATTCAAAGAGAACCACAACAGCTTTCTGCGTTTCAGCGCTCTGTACACATATTCAAACTCTGACCCAGTTATCCTCTGATATGGTCCTTAAAATACAAGGCAACACATGATAAAGGGTTCATTCATAATCCAAGGCATAAACAAGAGACACGGGACAAGCCAAACATGGTTTAGTCACCGCAGAACGGCTTAAATGAACCGAGCTGAAGGAACACAAGTGTTATAATACTAGCTAGTTACCAAACTGGATCGAACTGGATGCGAAAAATGCATTCGTAAAACATTCACAAGAAATATAGTGTTCATAAATATCCATTTATTTCAGAAAAACATTCTTACAGATTATACTGTCAAGTTTAAATCACTTCGTTCTTTCTTTCTTTTCATTTTAATTACAAATTTAATGACCATTTTGTAAAACTCGGTTGTTTCATATTAACTTAAAAAAAAACAAAAAAAACGAACCACAACAAATCCATAAATTAAGACAAGTAACACTAGAAAAAGGTGGTGTGAATGAGTGTGTGTGTGTGTGTGTGTGTGTGTGTGTGCGTGCTTCCCGTGATGGACTGGCATCCCACCCAGGATCTATTCCCGGGATAGTATCCGTTGCAATCCTTTCCAGGACAGAGTGAATATTGAAGATGATTGAATGAGTGAATAGAAAAAGGCAGTGCTGATTATAGGAAAAGTCAAGATAAGGACAGATTAGTGCTATGTAAACATTTCGCAAAATATACTTCCTCCAAACCTTCATCGTGTGCACACCTATAGAGTTACACATCATGCCAGATCACTGCCATAAGTCATTCCCTTATGACTGTTTAATCAGGGAAGTATTTCAATTCCACCCCCTCAGTAGTACAAAAGTAAAGCTGCACCACTCTGCACTACTTAGCCTCCAGATGCGAGCTAACTCTCCATTAAAAGTTTGGAACGTTCCGAAATGAACTTTCCAAAGAAGTGGAGTGACAAATGAGAAGGCGGCTCAGCTGCGCACTGCAACAGCAGGAGCTCGTGATGTTCTTGACATCTCTGTGGATTTAGCGGTGAGTGGCTTGCTCACAGATGAGCTCAAAGTTGGCGGTTAGTGGCCGAGGGAGTCGTTCCCTAATCAGAGCATTCCTCTCACATCTGGCGAGTGGAATCTCTCTGCAGGGAACATCTGGTTACTTGGTTGATCCCAGGAGGGGGTTGCTCTGTTTCTTCAGGCAATATGCATATCTATTGATGACTTTAATAGAGAAGGGCTACTGAAGGAAATAAAAAATAAAATAAAGCAAAAAGATCTGTACCTTGCTTCCGCAACGCTCGTCTCTTCTCCCCGCTGGTGTCTCTCAGCCTGTTGGTCAGAGATGTTTGGTCTTGGTGATATCGCTGCCTTTTACCCAGTGTCCTCACTAGGGGGGTGAGATCACTCTTGACACGACTGTCCCCGTTCTGAGGTCATTTGGGTCACTGAGATCCAGTGCACGCATCCAGGGTGAGCTTTCTACAGCCCAGTTTGCATAAAAGTCATCCAAAACCTTACTTTACCATTAGATCCAGGCTTCCATGGCAAGGAAGTAATTTACGTCTCCTAGCTCTTCATTTGTAAAACTTGCGCCAAGAAGCCAACGGTTCTTTCCATTCCTCGACTTCCTGATCCCGTCTCCTCGCTTTCAATAATGTTCAAGTTCCCAGATCAGGTGTGAAAGCTGCTTCTCGACTAGGCCACAGATAGGCAGAGAATTTGAAAAAGAGGGGCGAAAAGAGCCGGAGTGAAGCGGCGCGAGAAGCAGCGGCAGCAGCAGACACTCATCTTGATCGCATTAGCGGGTTTTAGCTGACGCAGATATGACTGCTCTCTTTCCCTGCTGCTCCATGCGCTCTTGACAATTTCCACGACTGAGTCATCTCTTTCGCTCTCGCTCCTCTCTCTCCTTCTTGCTCTCTTTCTTACTTAATGTCATCTGCTTATTCTCTCTACTTTCTGCCCTCTCCGTCCTCCCACAGTTTTCTCAGAGTTCACTACTTCCTCTCTCTCGCTCCGACTCTCACTGTGTTTGACGTCTGCGAGTTGGTTTTGATTAAAAACAGGCACGCGTCACGTAAAGGTCTACGACTCAGGGCCAGCTTGTTGGTGGAACGCTGCAATGTTTTGGCTCTCGACTTTTTGTTTTCTTTTTTTTTTTCCCTCCTTCTTCTTCCCTTCTCCTCCTAAATGGTCAAACCCTGTAACTGTACAAGCATCCTTGCGCAAACGGTCAAATATGAAGAAATAGAAAAAACAAAAGGGAAGTTCAAACGTCGCGACGTGGTGTCACAGACATTCCTGGAGAATATGCCAGCCCTGAGAAAACACAAAACTTGGCAGTGGTGTCTTAGACATTTTTTTTCTTTCTACACATCTGGGTAAGGAGGCCCTTGGAATCGCTGGAACAGTGACTCAACTGTGTCTTTAGGCCTCTGCTAAGGAAAACAAGGTCTAGTGCTTTTCTCTCAGTGTGTAGCCCATTCATTCCCTAATATAGACATGGTGTTTGACAGCTAAGCACTCTCTCTCTCTCTCTCTCTCTCTCTCTCTCTCTCTCTCTCTCTCTCTCTCTCTCTCTCCCTCACAGTGCATTTTAAAGGCACAACGCTTCTTCTTTAATGTCAATTCGGTTTAAATGAACAGTGACAGGAAAGAGACTACAGAGACGATCCCCTGTCTCAAGCGTTTGAACAAATGACATGACAGACCAATAAAATCTTCAGCGCAGCGCCGCTGAATCCTGGATCCTGAATGCTGGATTCCGATTGGTCAGATGATGTTGATTAGTTTTCTATAACAGCAGCTCTGACAGTAGTGCAGCCGCAAATCACAGGTTTATATTAATGCGCTCGTTCTATTGTTTCTATAGTAACTGGGTATATTATTAGAACAGTAATACACACAGTGGTTTATCAGTTTCTTTACGAACATCTGTACACACACACACACACACACACACACACACATCATGGGGTATCTTTTGATAGAATAAACCTGTAAATAACAAGAGAAAAACACCTGTCCTTTTACACACCACTCACATCTAAAAAAAAAAAAGAGAATAAAAGCCATACGTACATAAACACGTATATTAGCATCTGATTAGCATTCATGCAGAATCGCAGTGAGCTTAGCATGTAGCATCCGACAAATCCCACGAATCGTACTACGGACTGTATCGTGCAGAATTCATTAACGTTAGCATTAACGGTAGCATGTAAGAAGTCACATATAATCTCCTTTGCCTTTAGCCAATACTGAATTAGAATTACACTGAACGTATGATTTATAATCCTGATGATCCTCCGCAAATTGGATTAAAACCTTTTTACTAATTGGCCTTTCAAAGCTTAAATGCCAAGAGTCGGCGGATAAATAAGCTCGGATACATGTGGTGTATAAGAGGAATCTCACACACACACACACACACACACACACACACACACAGGGCTGTAATGAAGTTATTGAAAACTTCTCCTGTACAATAGAAATGCTAGTTTATTAGCTACCTGTTATTGTGAAAAGATTTAAGCAAAAGAAGATCAAAGTTTCTGAATGACCGAGCGAGAGCTGAAGCTCTGTGGGTGACCTGAAGCGGGCTGTGCACAGGATCTGATCACTCTGATCACTCTGATCACTCTGATGGATGTTTTTACTAGAAAGATTTGGAAAATATTGCCAAGTCAAGTCGCTGATAGACTCTGAGCCCCAAAGACTGAGTGATGAAATAAAATCAAAAGATGCTTCATGTGTTGAATTGAATGTATCAGGTTAGGTATTAGGGTGTGTATACTTATGCAAAAAGGTTATTGTAAGTTTTTTATTCTTGCTATTATTCCCTGAAATGTTTCTGATTGTTTCTCCACTTAATTTTTTATCCGCTGTAATTTCACATTGAGGTGAAAAATTTCTGACGTGATTTATAATTTAGTTTTATTTGAACAGGGGTGTGTAAACTTTATCCACTGTAGCGTAACAGGAAAGAATGGAGTTGTGTAGAATCGAATACAATCGAACCGAGCAGAACGTGATGGAATTTAATGCAATGTAAGATGAAGATTAGAGAATAGGACAGGATGGAGTAGAGTAGAATTAAAATAGAAATGCAGTAAGAACAGAACAGAAGATTACAGAAGAATACAATAGAACGGAGCAGAAGAAAGAATAGAAGATGAGAATATAGAATTGAGTTGAGTAATTCAGAACTGGGATAGAGTAGAAGAGAATAGAGTAGAAGAGAATAGAATAGAATTGCGTAGGATAGAATTACAGTCAAACAGAGCAGAGTGGAGTAAAACAGGGCAGAAGATTCGAATAGAACAAATTGCAGTAGAATACAATAAAATATAATAGATCAGAATGTAACAGAATAGAATTATGAATAAAATTGAATAGAATTGAACACAGTAGAACAGACCAGAGAGTCATGGAACAAAATACAGGATTAGATTCGAGTAGGATAAAGTAGAAAATAGAAGAGACTGATGTATAATAGAAATGCATAGAATACAATAGAACAGAACAGAATTTGTGTTGAATAGAATTGTGCAGTACAACAAAGCAGAATGCAGTAGAATAGCTGTAACAGCAGTGTCTGAAGGACATCTATTTATTCTGTTCATTAGTAATAATAATAATAATAATAATAATAAGTTCAGGTCACAGATGAAGGCATTATTATTATTATGATGTTTTGTAAACGTGAATCCGGACGCAGTCAGCTGAGTCCCGACGCAAACACGGCTACGGTTAATCATCTCAGAACTCTGCTCGAACGCTTCACCTCCGAGGAACCAGGAGACGCAGCAGGACCCGAGCACCGCGAGCAGGAGAACGAGGGAGGAGATAAAGATCAGCTCCGAGTCTTCCTTTCCTGCTACTCCACACAGCTCGGCTTCACAGCACAGCTAACACACCGGAGGACCATTCATCATCTCCGCGTGTGTGTGTGTGTGTATGCAAGACTCTCTGAGGAAACAGCTCTGTAACTCCATCTGTAATATGAAGCATCACCTTCCACACCGGGCCTCGCAAATCGTCCGACCCGAAACGATCCCCAGTGACCTTCCCTCACAGCTGACCACGCTGTCCGACGCATCAATGTTAAGCGGTGTAATTGTTCCCATTCTTCTTGGGTCACGCCTCTGTTTAACAGAGCTACCTACAGACCTGTTTCTCTTCATCTACTTCTGTACAGACTCGCAGAACGTACAGCTATCTTCTCACCTTCGGAATATCTGGTAGTCTGGATTCAACACGAGTTTCGCCGAAAACTTTTACATTTTACGCACAGGATCGATCCTAGCATGGGCGGCACAGCAGGTAGCGTTACCTTCTTGAAGCTCCAGGGTCCCCAGTTTTGGTACAAATTAGATACATAAAGTGATGAGGTGGAAGACGCAGACGGACTTCTGACAGTCGACGATCACCAGGCTCCGAGGCTTCATTCACACCTGGTGTTAACGCCCTGCGTGTAAATGGACCGTGCTAAGTAGTGAAGTGAAGTGAAGTGAAGTGACTTTGTGGCCAAGTGTGGTGACCCATACTCGCAATTTGTGCTCTGCATCTGCTGCGCTGCCTGGCGAGCAGTTGGGGGATCGGTGCCTTGCTCAAGGGTCTCACCTCAGTGGTGGTATTGAGGGTGTCAGAGAGCGCTGGTCNTCGAACCCACCACCTTCAGGTTCACCTTCAGGTTACAAGTCCGACTCTCAGACCATTAGGTCACGACTGCCCCGTGTACAGGTATGTCTCAGAGACGCGCTGTGCTCCGTTCACTTAAACCAACTTCAGAGGTGGTGCGGGATGCATGTGACCTCAGAACATTTGCAAAAAACATCTTGCTGCATCCTGGACACCAGTAAAGCACCACGTAATCGATTGGGTCATTACATCATCATTGTGAGACTCTTTGGAAATT
>CM074972.1:12307526-12324545 GCA_037577455.1 Pangasius macronema
CGGTCAAAATGGCTACGCGTTTCGGCTCTCCACTTACGATCGGTGGTTAATACCAGGTGTGAACTTGGCCTGGGAAGAAGACATGCGACCCCGCCTTCAAATCAAAAATAAATGCCCCCTCAGTGGGCAGCTGCCTTCAGATTTGGGACAGATCTTTCCTCAGACCTAAGACTCTACCTTCTGACTGGAACGTACCATCAGCTTCACTTCAGCATTCTGCAGGTCCAGTTGTTCGTTCTCATGAACACAATGCCCTTTCTCTTTCCCTCCATCCATCACGTACATCTCACCGAAAACATGAGACTGCCTTTCTTCTGCCTTTCTTCTGCCTTTCTTCTCATGTTTTTCTGAACTTGACATCATTACTTACTTAGCTTGTGAATTTGTCGTTTTTTTTGCAGCTATAAATAAAAGCCTAAGTGACACATTTATGTTCTTAGACTAATTAGCCAGTGAAATGAACATGTTTCATATGCTATGCACACAACAACACTGATATTAGCATGTGAATGTAGTGTTTTTCTTGCATGCGCATGGGAATTCCCTCTGACGCTAGCACGTAGCGAATAAAAGCCAAATAAGAGGGACGATTTGTTCTCTTCAGAGAATGCATCATGATAGAAAAAACCAAACTCATTCCTAAAATAACCGCAAAGTAAACATTTCCATATTACAGCTTCACACCCTAGTTAATGCGCTCGATGAAACATTAGCAGTTAATCAGAACGGTTGTAAATTGCCTTTCTGATAAACGGGGACGGCGAGATCAAGGTCAAAGCCTGTTCGAGTCGCGCAAATGAAATATTCAATAGACGAAAACGAGTCTAATTGAATATTCATGTGTTTAATTCCGCTAGAATAAGCCGAGTGTTACACGCAAACGAAATCGCAATCAAACCGAATTAAGACAGCTGAGAAAACACACACACACACACACACACACACACACACACACACACACACTGTAATAAATAATAGGAAATGTTTAAAAACGGAGAATAAGTTTTACTCGATTTAAATTTCCACCGAATTACCTGAGGAAGACACGGAGATTTAATCAAAGGTGGTTTTTTTTTTCCAATTTCGATCCACACTTTCAATTAGACGCTTATAATCATTCTGTCAAATGTAAACTATGGAGACAAACCGAGTGTCAACGAAGCTTCGTGTCTAATTTCCGAGACGAAAAACTCCTGAAATTGGAATCCTGCTTCACTGAAAGATGTTTGTTCTGATGAGTTTTTTTTTTCTTAATTTGTTTTAACTGGGTTAATATGGGAACGATTTCAGGAAGTGAAGTGAAGTGAAGTGACTTGTGGCCAAGTGTGGTGAGCCATACTCGGAATCTGTGCTCTGCATTTAACCCATTCAAGTGCACACACACAGTAGTGAACACACACACACCCGGAGCAGTGGGCAGCCATNGAGACTCGAACCCACCACCTTCAGGTTCACCTTCAGGTTACAAGTCCGACTCTCAGACCATTAGGCCACGACTGCAAACAGATAAAGATAGAAGGACACACTAAACACACACTAAGTTCTTTAGATGGCTAAAAGTTCTAGCGTTTTAAAAGGGTTCTACTTGAAACCATTTCCTAGAATAGGCTTGAAAAAATCATGTGAATGCAAACTCTCAGCTTACGTAGCTAACGTATGTGGCTAGCTTGTTAGCCGCTAACATGGTTTAGTCTAGTCAGGATCCGCAGCAGAATAAAAGTTAGCAAGCTTAGCGACAGTGAATAAACTACTGAACTTGTCAAAAAGTGAACTTGAACTGAACCTGTGTGCTAAAAGTGATAACGTAGAATGAGATACAATTACTTAAGCAGCTAGAAAGAAATGCAGATATACAGAAAAGGAATGTGTTTGCATTTTTGTGTGTGAAAAAGTGTGTGAGAGAGACAGAGAGAAAGAGAGAGAGAGGGAGAGAGGGAGGGAGAGAGAGAGAGGGAGAGAGGGAGAGAGAGAGAGAGAGAGAGAGAGAGGGAGAGAGAGAGAGAGAGAGGGAGAGAGAGAGGGAGAGAGGGAGGGAGAGAGAGAGGGAGAGAGAGTGCTCATGGTTAATTAAGACAGACTTGTTGAAAAAACTGAGCTTTCAGGGATGATGAAGTAGCTAATGAGCTAGAGGAAGTTGCCCAACGCCTAATGAGCAGCTATCCCACACACACACACACACACACACACACACACACACACACACACACACACACACACACACACACACCACTGCCTGTATTCCATATCCCTCACCGATCCACAGGCTCATTCAGTCTCTCTGTAATGATGATGAATAGAGATACACCTTTTCCATGACATGGGCGGATTCTTCCACCCAGTACAAGCTTTGTTTGACCTGTGTGTGCGTAAATGTGTGTGTGTGTGCGTAAATGTGTGTGTGTGTGTGTGTGTGTGTGTGTGTGTGTGTGTGTGTGTGTGTGTGTTGATTAGCGAATCGTATTAGCTCAGCACTCGCATCCTGTCGGCTCATGGATTTGAATTCTGCATTGCACAGGTTACAGCTGACCTTGTGTTTGACGTTTATGGTTTAACGTGTGTGTGTGTGTGTGTGTGTGTGTGTGTGTGTGTTTTGTTTACACTTGTCTTCACCTCAGTACTAAAGAGAAAATCCCTCATTAGGGGCTGAACTGCAGAACTCCAGCTGAAGAGGCTGATCCCATGTGTACCCATGCAGATCACTCAGAGTTTTTTAGGTAAATTCAGACCGGTTACATCACGTCGAGCTCCACGTGCAGTGTCATGTGTAGCGTCACGTCACACCTCACGTCAAGACCTCATTCGATTCTATATAGAGGCTTGTCAAACTCCAGCCAGTGCACCACTCTCGTAAGCTCTTCCCAACACCCAATCACTGATCACTGCTCTTCCCAACACCCAATCACTGATCACTGCACTTCTCAAAACCCAATCACTGCTCTTCCCAACACCCCATCACTGATCACTGCTCTTCCCAACACCCAATCACTGTTCATCATTGTTCCCAGCGTCCAATCACTGATCACTGCTCTTCCCAACACCCAATCACTGATCACTGCACTTCTCAAAACCCAATCACTGATCACTGCTCTTCCCAACATCCAATCACTGATCACTGCTCTTCCCAACACCCAACCACTGATCACTGCTCTTCCCAACATCCAATCACTGATCACTGCTCTTCCCAACATCCAATCACTGCTCTTCCCAACATCCAATCACTGATCACCATTGTTTCCAACACCCAATCACTGATCACTGCTCTTCCCAACACCCAATCACTGTTCATCATTGTTCCCAGCATCCAATCACTGATCACTGCTGTTCTCAACACCCAATCAATTGTTCCCAATGCCGAGTCACTGATCACCATTGTTCCCAGCACCCAATCACTGATCACCATTGTCCATCCATCCGTCTAATAATCCATCTATCTGTTAATTAACCTGTCCACCCATTTATCCATCCATCCATCCATCCATCCATCCAATAATCCATTTCTTAATCCAACCATCTATTAAATAACATGTCCACATATTTATTCATCCATCAGTCCATTCACCTTTCCATCCATCCATCCATCCAGTTATACATCCAGGAATTCACTAATCATCCATCCATCCATCCCTAAAATCTTCCAGCATTTTTTTTAATGCTTGTAATAATGCAATAATTAATCTTGCCAATAATCCACCCAGTCTATAATCCCTCCATCCTGCTATCAGCTCTCATTTACAGATGATTTCGGGACTCAACATATCATCTCTTCATGCCTCTAATTATTCATTAATCTCTCTATTAATCCAATCATCTATTTATTCATCCCTTACACACTCCATCCCCGTATCTCTTCCTGGCCTGATTTCCCTCCAGTTCAGTGAATGTTATGTCCACATTAGTGATTTTTTTCCACATGTTAGCGAAACCTTTGCTTTTCAGTGCACTTATCAGAACCCTGAAGTGAAGTGTTTGCAGTAGTGGCTTTTTAAATCATAAAAACTCAGTGGAGTACCTGGATTTGTTTGACTCGTACTTCTTCATTCAGCCTGGCATGCAAATAAACGTTTCCTCCTGCTTCAGCCTGAACAAGTGAGGATTGGAGTCTGGAGCTCAGCCAGACCAGAGCGGCCACTAGGTGGCAGTGTGGCGTGTCCGCAGGGTTAATTAACTGATCAGGGTTACAGCCACTTTCTCCTCAGCTCACGCCGCTCTCACACGCCGCTCTCACACGCCGCTCTCACACGCCGCTCTCACACGCCGCTCTCACACGCCTGCTCTCACACGCCTGCTCTCACACGCCGCCCTCTCACGCCGCTCTCACACGCCTGCTCTCACACGCCGCTCTCACACGCCGCTCTCACACGCATGTGCTTCAGCAGAGTGGAGCAACAGGACACGCTGCATGCGGCACTGCACAGGGGATTATTATAACTAACATCACACTGAAAGCTAATTTAAGCAAAAGATAAAAGGGCTTTTAAGAAGCGAAAATAAAATGAAATTCTTTTTATTATTAGATTGTGTGATATAAAGACTATTACAATGAGTGTGTGAGCTCCACTCTTCTGTGAAGTCTTTCCACTAGATGTTGGAGCGAGGCTGTGGGGATTTGAGTTCATTCAGCTACAGGAGCATGAGTGAGGTCAGGCGCTGATGTCGTGGTAAGGAGTCTCCAGTTCCAGTTCATCCCAGAGGTGTTCAGAGGGGTTGAGTAAGTTCAGAGCTCTGTGCAGGACACTCGAGTTCTTCCACTCCGACCTTCACACACCATGTCTTCATGGAGCTCGCTTTGTGCACAGNTCCACTCCAACCTTCACACACCAGGTCTTCATGGAGCTCGCTTTGTGCACAGGGGCGTCGTCATGCTGGAGCAGGTTCAAGCCTCTGAGCTCCAGTGAAGAGAAACTGTAACGCTGCAGCACACAGAGACGCTCTGTACAACTGTGAGCTTCTGACTTCATGGCACCAGTTTAGAGAAGAACCGCATATGGGCGTGATGGTCAGGGGTGCACATACTTTTGACACCTATTTACTTAAATATGCATATTATCAATAGCATTAGGCATTATTACACCTATTAATACATTATACGAAATTACAATGTTAAGCTATTTTACGATTTGGAAATCGTCGTCAAATCCACACTACTATTATTATTATTATTATTAAATAATAATAATAATAATAATAATAATACATTTATCATTCGCTTGGATGACATTTGGACCTATTATACTAAACTATACAGTAATAATGGTCCTGTGTGTGTGTGTGTGTGTGTGTGTGTGTGTGTGTGTGTGTGTGTGTGTGTGTGTGTGTTTGTTTGTTACACTGTGATTGCATCATTATGTTGGACAGCAGGATATTAGAAGCAGCTGACTGAGAGACTGAGAGACAGAGAGACAGAGAGACAGAGAGAGAGAGAGAGAGAGAGAGAGAGACAGAGAGAGAGAGAGAGAGACAGAGAGAGAGAGAGAGAGAGAGAGAGAGAGAGAGAGAGAGAGAGCAATGAAAGTAAATGTGTGTCAGTGACTGGGTGTGGACCCAAAACACACACACACACACACTTTCCATCCCTCTTGCTCTACACTGATGTCTCGCATTATATTGGGTTTTACACGTGTGTGTGTGTGTGTGTGTGTGTAGAATGCGTACCATACATGCACCATAAAGACACTGATTCAGTGTAATTAAACTTCACCTCTATTTCCCTCCCCCTCTCTCTCTCTCTCCCTCTCTCTCTCGCTCATTCTCCCTCTCCCGCTCCCTCTCTCCCCCCTCCCTCTCTCTCTCTCGCTCATTCTCCCTCTCTCATTCTCTCTCTCTCTCTCTCTCTCCCTCTCTCTGATTTAATTAAGTCGACTGAGGAATGTTAAACATTAATGACATCAGTGGTGTCTCTAAGCAGCGCCGTGTTTTCCCTCAAATTATTTCACATGCCAGTGTAGGAGAGCGAGAAGCACGGCACGGTGAAGCTTTCTGTAAGGGCGTCTTTATCGAACATCTGTGGAAGGAGTCTCCAGTGTCAGTGCTTTGGAACAGGCGGAGGTAAAGCCGGAACTTGGCGGTTCGGACATCTTGGGGCCGGAGGAGTTTACGACAGTGTTTTATTGAGCAGATAGATGCAGGAACGCCGTAAGCCGACAGGGAAAGTGGGCGGGACCACACGCGCTGAAGCTGCTGCAGACGGCACCGTGTCCCGCGCAGACGCAGCTCACTCACGCTTACACACACTGATCTCATTACAGAGCGCAGTTAGGAGACGAGCCTCTTAATGAAATTAATTTATGCAGATTCAGTAAAACGCACACCATCGCCTGGCTGAGGAACAAAAAACCCCCCCAAACACTTTACAGGGATTCGTTCGAGATTCGGTGTCAACTGCATTTTCACTATTTCCTCAAAATCCAAACCAAATACAGTAAATTTTACATTACAGTGAGAACGAGGCAGCAGAGGCTTCCATGTAACTATAAACAGATAAAAAGTATGGCGTGTCATTGATTAATAAATAAGGAAGTGTAGTGGTTGGCATGTTGCTGTGGTGTAAGAGGAATAAAACACCTGCGGACGTGCTGTTAGAGGAAAATAATCAACTGCAGGGTGTTAACAGGACGTCTGCTACATCACACCACCGCACGGTTACTGCCCTTTAACTGTACAACATGGAGTGCTTAGTTCATCTCTCTCTCTCTCTCTCTCTTTCTCTCTCTCCATCCATCTCTTTCACTCCCTGTCTGTCTGTCTCTCTTTCACTCCCTCTGTCTGTGTCTCTCTCTCTCTGTCCTTCTCTCTCTGTCCATCAATCTCTCTCTCTCTCTCTTTCTCTCTGTCCATCACTCTCTCTCTCTCTCTCTCTCTCTCTCTCTCTCTCTCTCTCTCTCTCTCTCTCTCTCTCACAGTTTATATTTCACTCCAATTAAATCAAACGAAGATAAAAACACCTAAACATGAAACAGATATAAATACAGCAAAACCTTCCACACGTACTCAAGCAATACACCTCTCTCTCTCTCTCTCTCTCTCTCTCTCTCTCTCCCCCCCTCCATCTCTTTCACTCCCTCTGTCTGTCTCTCTCTCTCTCTGTCCATCCATCCATCTCTTTCACTCCGTCTGTCTGTCTGTCTCTCTCTCTCTCTCCTTCTCAATCTTTCTCTCCATCTCTGTCTGTCCATCCATCTCTTTCACTCCCTGTCTGTCTTTCTCTCTGTCCTTCTCTCTCTCTCTGTCTATCCATCTCTCTCTCTGCCTGTCTGTCTCTCTCTCTCTCTGCCTGTCTGTCTCTCTCTCTCTCTGTCCATCCATCTCTTTCACTCCCTGTCTGTCTCTCTCTCTCTCTCTCTCTCTCTCTGCCTGTCTGTCTGTCCATCTCTCTCTCTCTCTCTCTCTCTCTCTCTCTCTCTCTCTCTCTCTCTCCTGTGTCATTAATAATAACTTCACTCTGCTGATATGGAGATTATTAATTATTTAAATAATCTGTTTCCATCCCATTTTTCTATAAAGGGATTACCTTTATCTTCCCAATGGGCGGGCGTGCACACACACACACACACACACACACACACACACCGATTCAGTGATGATATGCAATGTTGTGTGATGTCACCTCGCTCCTTAATGCGATGGACAGATAAAGCGTCAGCGTTTATCCCTAGAATGATCGTCCAGTACGATCAATCAGGCAAGGACAGACAAGGACACACACACACACACACACACACACACACACACACACACACACGCACACACACACACACACACCTTTCAGATTAATGATTTAGCTTTTTTTTCTACGTTCTGCAAAGTACAATTAAAATTCTTTTCCATTTATATTTACATTTAATGTTGAAGTTAGTTCCTGTTGTCACTTACGTTATAGCAGCTATAAACAGTCTTTTTTGTCTCTCTCGCAGTCAATAACACACACACACACACACACACACACACACACACACACACACACACACACACACAGGTTGTCATGTTACAGAGAAAGTGCAAGGAAGTGTAAACTCCTTTGTCCTGAAGATGTCTGAAAGCTGATCTGAGATCAGTTCCACTAACACGAGCTTCATCAGCACCACACGCCGAGACGCCTGCTTCACTCCTCGCCTGCTCCACCCCTCGCCTGCTCCACCCCGCGCCTGCTCCACCCCTCGCCCGCTCCACTACTCCTGCTCCACTACTCCTGCTCCACTCCGCCTGCTCCACTACTCCTGCTCCACTCCGCCTGCTCCACCCCGCGCCTGCTTCACTCCTCGCCTGCTCCACCCCTCGCCTGCTCCACCCCTCGCCTGCTCCACTCCGCGCCTGCTTTACTCCGCCTGCTCCTTTCCGCGCCTGCTCCACCCCTCGCCTGCTCCACCCCGCGCCTGCTTCACCCCTCGCCTGCTCCACCCCGCGCCTGCTCCACTCCGCGCCTGCTCCACTCCTCCTGCTGATCTCAGAGCAGGTTTTATTTTATTTTATAAATCCGGGCTGCCTCACCTGGAGAGGATGATTTATTTTGGTTTCCAGTGCCAGTGACGGCAAAGCTTATTATGGGCTGCGTGGGGATGCCACCAGAGACTCTGAGCTGCGGCACACGTGTGTTAATAACACACACACACACACACACACACACACACACACACACACAGAGAGAGAGAGAGAGAGAGAGAGAGAGAGAGAGAGAGAGAGAGAGAGAGAGATGTTAGGACAAGGGCATGGACAAGGACAGGGAGCAAGTGGAAATGAAATGGAGGGAGATTTGACCACTCACACAATCACTTAGACTCTGAAATCATATTTCATATCACACCGAAAGAAAAAGAGAGCGAGAGAGAGTGAGCAAGAGAGCGCGAGATGCAATAAAGCAGAAAGCTTTGAGTTTGAGACACAGAGAGAGAGAGAGAGAGAGAGAGAGAGAGAGAGAGAGAGAGATTTGTTCAACTGTATCTGAATAAAAACATTGTGAAAGCTTGGCTTTCACAAAATGTTTTTTTTTACATACAAAACACCTTTTAATTGTTCTAAAGCAATAATAATAATAATAATAATAATATTAATATTAATAGTAGTAGTATTGCTGTTTGCCCTTTGAATGGGAAATTACCGTAAGTGCTGGAGTATCACGCCATCAATACACTAATAAGGAGACGAATCAACTGCTGCTACTCAAACCTAAAATAAATACAATAACACACACACACACAGACACACACACACACACACAGACTGCCATAATCTCTGGAGTAGCCGACACACCATAACTACACTAACAATCAGGCGAAGTACCGTAACATCTGGAGTATCACACCTACCGTAAATACTATTACTAAATGTACATATTACCATAATTTTGGAGCAGACCATAGAGCCTACCGTAAATATATTAATAAATGATCACATTACTGGAAAAGATGTAAAGCCGCTAATACATGGGGACATTAGAAAGGCAAAACTCTAATGCAAAAGAATTACTTCAGTGTAGAAGTGACAGAATCTGTTTCTGGGGCAAAATAGTCTGAGAAATACGGCCCTGAAAGCTGTGACTGATTTATATATATATATAAAACATCATTTAAATACACCATCATGTGCATTTTTCACCTCAACACCTGTTTGTACATTTCACACGTGTGTGTGTGTGTGTGTGTGTGTGTGTGTGTGTGTGTGTGTGTGTGTGTGTGATTAAACAGTGTCTGAACTTTAAAACCCCGCTGCGCGTCACACACCGATACGTTTCCTGCTCGTTTCGGTTTTGCTGAACGTCTCGTTTCCATGGCGATCACCTCTGAAACCTGTTTGCTTTTTCTGTGCAAACGATTAATCTGATCTTCAGGAATTTAAAAAAAAGCGACAACTGTTTCTGTATTTAACAAAACCGTGCCGTGTTGAAACGATCCCGAAACCTACAGGGAAACACTGGATATTTTTTCAACCCAGTCACTGTGGTCTGTTCATCAGATTTTAATGCTCTAATTCTGACATTTGACATATCTTATTTATGCTAGCTAAGCTAACAAACTCTCTAAACCAGCATTAGCTCAACAGTCAGCTTTCCAGCATTAGCTTTCCAGCATTAGCTTGCCATGATTGCTAGTAAGCTAATATCGAGCGATGAAAGTGCTAATGCTGTGGCGTAGTGATGTGGTCACATGATCAAGTGCACGAGCGGTTGATCAAATTTAATTCGGCTCCGCCCCTGCCGAGTCGGTCAGACCCGTCGCTAGGCAACATGACGTGTTATATTTGTTTTTGTGACTTGTGACGTCTCTGATAGTTTCCGAGCGCAATACTGTTACAGCTTTAGACCTGGATTTGTGCAAAGAGCTTCAAAAACACGAGATAAAAAAACGCCGCGAGTGCGAGAGTGAAAAATAAACAAAAATAAACTCACTCACTCTCAGAAACATCGTCACTTCAATGTGTGTTTGATTTAGCAGAACTGCCACTGCCTGACCACAAACTCGTCCTTTTCTCTCTCTCTCTATTTATCCCTCATTCTGCCTGTGCAGTCAACCTCCTCCTCTGAGAGAGAGAGAGAGAGAGAGAGAGAGAGAGAGAGAGAGAGAGAGAGAGAGAGAGCGAGAGAGAGAGAGAGAGAGAGAGAGAGAGAGAGAGAGAGAGAGAGAGAGAGAGACAGAGAGAGAGAGAGAGAGAGAGCGAGAGAGAGGGAGAGAGAGAGAGAGAGAGAGAGAGAGAGGAGAAACAAACAGCTTCCCTAAAGATGTTCATTAAATTCTCATCGGCTCTGAAGGAACGCAGCTTTCTGGCCTCTTTATAGCTTTTTAAGCTTTTAGCAAAGTCACGTCTTTCCCCAGGAGTCAGAGTCTCTCTCTCCCTCTCTCTCTCTCTCTCTCTCTCTCTCTCTCTCTCTCCCGCTCTCCCGTTCTCTCCCTCTCGCTCTCCCTCCCTCTCCCACTCTCCCTCTCCCTCTCTCTCCCTCTGGCTCTCCCTCTTTCTCCCTCTCTCTCCCTTCCACTCTCCCTCTTTCTCTCTCCTTCTCCCTCGCTCTCCCTCCCTCTCCCGCTCTCCCCCTCTCTCTCCCTTCCGCTCTCCCTCTTTCTCCCTCTCCCTCGCTCTCCCGCTCTCCCTCTTTCTCCCTCTCTCTCCCTCCCTCTCTCCCGCTCTTCCTCCCTCTCTCTCCCTCTCTCTCTCTCCCCCTGCCGCCAGACTCATTATACAGAATGTATATGAATCTCTGAATGCAAGTGGGAGCGATGGCTAAAAGAGGAAGACTAATGGCTCCGTCAGGTTCCTTTAAAAACTGCATTTGAATTTTAATTGCCTGAGAGATTTAAGATTTAACTGCATTTGAATAGAAAATGGTCTCTGACGTTAAAGTGCGCGGACGCTGCGGACGGTTTAAACTGCGCCACGTACGTGAGGAAAAAGGAAAATAAGCAGAAGGGAAAAAGATCGTGCCATACCTAACCGGCTTCTGTTCACTACATGCGCTCACTACATCCTAACCCTCACTACATCCTAACCCTAACTACATCCTAACCCTCGCTACATCCTAACCCTCGCTACATCCTAACCCTAACTACATCCTAACCCTAACTACATCCTAACCCTCGCTACATCCTAACCCTAACTACATCCTAACCCTCGCTACATCCTAACCCTCACTACATCCTAACCCTCACTACATCCTAACCCTCGCTACATCCTAACCCTCACTACATCCTAACCCTCACTACATCCTAACCCTCACTACATCCTAACCCTAACTACATCCTAACCCTCACTACATCCTAACCCTCGCTACATCCTAACCCTCGCTACATCCTAACCCTCACTACATCCTAACCCTAACTACATCCTAACCCTCACTACATCCTAACCCTAACTACATCCTAACCCTAACCCTGAGGGACAGAACCACAGTCTGGGATTCAGAGCAAACTGAAAGGAAAAACACTCTGCATGTGGTGCTGCTGTAGGAAATGAATCAGTGACATGCTGGTGGGAGGAGGCGGAGTTATCGGTAGTGTTTTATTCCTCTTACACCACAGCAATTTACCAACAATTATACTTTTTATTTGTTAAAGAGCGACTTTTTAATCCATTTACTGTTTTTAATACTTTTTATCCATTTATGGTTACATTTAAAATGTAATATTTTTAACACTGTAATATTTTTCATTTTTAAATGAAGTGTGTGTGATGTGACGTTTCCACGTTAAACCAGTTAGCGTGATTTATAAAGGAAATTGACATATATATGGTAACACACTCACACACACACGTCAGGAACACACACACACATCAGGGGTTGTGCCAAGTGGGAGGAGCTTAAACGTGCACCCGGGGTGATGGAGCCGTCGTTACCGCCCACAAAGTTCACATTAAAAAACGAACAATACGAGGATAAAGTCTTTCGCACGTTAGCAGACGGATTGAGATTAGCGTGATTGAGATTAGCGTGATTGAGATTAGCGTGATTGAGATTAGCGTGATTGAGATTAGCGTGAGACTCCTGAACGCGGCAGAATAAGACGAGGGCGAGGACGATAAACAGCGAGATTATTAATCCTTTGTTGTTTTCGATCAGAGCACGCGTCCGATTGCAGCGGTTAATTAAACCCGAGGCCATCACGGGCCTGTTCCAGCAGGCTCGCTCCGTAATAACCCTGAATCGCTCTTTTCATTTGATGGAGATGTTTATGAATTTTTGCGCAGATCAATTGGCCACAACGGGTTTTTTTTTCCCGCCGAAACGAATAACTGCGGGTTAATTAAACGCCGAGTCGCCATTTCAATTATTCATCCGCGCACAGCGTCGGGTTTTAATCTTCCTCCCGCTGGATGATGGGGAGAAAACGCAAACGAGTCGATTACTGTGGATCGGGATGAAGACATGTGGATCACAAAATAAAAAAAAAAATGCTACACTAGCTCGCTAACAAGCTAGCATGAGGCTATGAAGGAGATGAAAAATCTGAAGGCGAAGCAGGTTTTTTTCAGTTCTAGCATTGGCATGGTAACTGTACTAGCTTCATTATGGCTTTTTTGTTTGTTTGTCCAGTTGTCCTTCACCCCTGTTTTGCGTTTGGTTCTTCCTCTTACCTTTCTTTTTTTTTTTGATAGATTGGGGGCGGAGCTAAAGGTCACCTTCGTAGAAAGAGGACGCAAATTCCTTTTCTAAACACAACAGTGAGTAAAGTCGGGCTGCACGCTGATAAAAGCTCACCGATACACAGCCTGACATGCGACTAGTGTGTGTGTGTGTGTGTGTGTGTGTGTGTGTGTGTGTGTGTGTGTGTGTGGAGCTGTTCTTACTCAGGATTGCTATCTGCTGGAGCTGATAAGAGAAAGACTGCTGAGAGAGAGAGAGAGAGAGAGAGAGAGAGAGAGAGAGAGAGAGAGAGAGACTGCTGAGAGAGAGAGAGAGAGCGAGAGGTGGTGGTGTGTG
This sequence comes from Pangasius macronema, assembly GCA_037577455.1. Taxonomy (NCBI): domain Eukaryota; kingdom Metazoa; phylum Chordata; class Actinopteri; order Siluriformes; family Pangasiidae; genus Pangasius; species Pangasius macronema. Next base: position 12,320,926 of record CM074972.1, read on the forward strand.
AGACATGGCCCAGCTCATAAATAAACCCATCCACACATTTTATCAGTGCTAATGCCACAGGGCATAGCATAGCATCCCCACACACACACACACACACACACACACACACACACACACACACACACACACACACACAGCGCTAATCCAAAAGCCAGCACAGCGTGGATGCTAGCTTCAGTATTAGCTCTACTACACCACATGACTGTTATTACTCCGCTGCTATTTACAGACATTACGTGAGCCTCAGCTGGGAGCCGATTTACATCCTCATGTATCACCGCCATCCATCTCACGATTAGTGATGACTCGGCAAAATGTCTCTACTGGCCAGATGTTCTTCAGCAACACTGTTAATGTGTGTGTGTGTCTCTCTCTCTCTCTCTCTCTCTCTCTCTCTCTCTCTCTCTCTCTCTCTCTCTCTCTCTCTCTGAACAACCATCCTCTGAAAGCCTCCTCTGGGCCTTCATTGTTATAAACTGCTATGCAACACAGGCTTGTGGAGTTCTCACTTCTGATTGGTCGACGGTGAAAGAGCCCCACCTCTTTTACACCACTTGATCCATCCATGACATCCATCCTGCACTTACTGTGAGCTCTGGGTTTGTGTTTGACATTTCGTATCACTGTTCTGTCTGTTTCACAGTTCATCTGCACTTCCAGCGTCACTTCTCCTTTAAGCTCATTATATTACCTTTATTCATTCATCAGACTCGAAAGCGCTGAGCAGAGACGCCAGCGGACGTCCATTACCGAGCCTCATTTGGCTCACAGCATCCTTTAATCTCCTAAACATACATCTGTTTATTTATTTATTTATTTATTTATTTTCGGTGTTTATTCAGTTAAACGTGATGTTTATGACCACAGCAGCAGTCTCCATCCTCGTCTTCGGTCTCGACATCACCGTGAACGCATTAAACCCCTCGTCTCGTTATTCCTGTAGCGTTAGCAGTCATGTGAGAAACGTTTCGAGGGATAGTGCTCTAGAAGGAGATGCTAGAAGCAGTGGTGCAAAACCTGTCGTCCCAGAATGCAATGCAGCGATGCGATGCCGGGTTACGGCCGAGGCTCGGCTCGACGAGAGAACAAGCAGCGATGGCGATATTAGCATGGAAGCGGATATGCCTAAAAGACTAAAGCACCGCTGCATCACTTTGTTTAAGGAGAGATTACATGCACCACAGCATTGTGGGTAATGTAGGAAAGTGTTAACCAAACTGCAAGTGTAGATAAAAAGAAGTTAAAAAGAAATGAACTGGTTTTTAAGCCCAGGTGGTGTGTTCCAGAGGAGGACAGGCTTGAGCCTGAGGCTGACCCCCGTGCGGCTGAATTCAGCCGGAGTGGAGAGAAGCACAGGCTCGCAGAGCTGCAGGAGTGGGCTGAAGGCAGCTTTTTACCGGCACAGAACAGCAGCGCACTTTTCTTCACGGCTCGGTGCACTTAGAGTGTCAAGGCGAGTTCACGTCGAGCTTAAAAACCTGCACAGAATGGGACCTGGACTAATTCCGCCTGGTGGAAAGTGGCCTTTTAAGTGCACGGAGTGGCACAACGCTCTTAAGCTCACGCGTACGACGACCTTCACGACCTGTCGCTGAACCGAAATCAACAGCTGCCTCGCTTCGAAAAGTCACGTTGTGACCCGCGTTTCAAAAATAGTCGCGTTTCCCAGCTGCGTGTCCTAAAACCTGGACAAGATTCGGTGCATGCATCAGGAAAGGACACTGAGTGGAGTTATTATGAAATGATAATTACAGGTCGTTTCTAATGCTTTCTATTAGCTATCGTTCCCCTCAACAGTCTCTCTCTCTCTCTCTCTCTCTCTCACTCTCTCTCTCACTCTCTCTCTCACTCTCTCCCTCTCCCTCTCCCTCCAAACTTCTCGGTCCTGAAAACTTAGTTACAAAGCGCTGACACTGGAGACTCCTTCCATAAATGTAAATCTCTCCTTACAGAAAACTCCACCAAATCAATGATTACACACGTTTTTTTTAATCATGTGTTTAAAGTGGAGTCTCCGCCGTACAAGTCCGACAAAGATATCATTGCTAAACGTCGACGTGATGACAGTCGCGACGACAATATCTTTTAATTAGTCGATCGCGACCGATATAGCGGTATTTATGTGACATATAAATGCCATTACTGTCAGGCTGAGAAAGGGCGGATTTGTAGAGAACATGAGCGAAAAACAAACAGCGTGACTTCAGCTTTCTGCAATTTTATCCCTTTCTCTGGTCTTTAATAGACCTGTAATCAGACGAGATGCGTCTCCTCGGCTCTGCAGGCGTCCTGCGCCACGAAGCCGTGTAATGGACTAGCAGCTGGGCTCCGATAGGTCTGAGCGCTACAGGATGTAACTGCACTCATTTTCTCTTCCACTCCCTCCCTCTGTCTTTCTCTCCTCCCTGCTGCTGGCTAACGGTCATCGTTCTCTTTCTCTCCTCATTCTTCCTCTTCTGAGACGGCCATCTTTGTGCTAATCAGTCATCACTTGAACTGAATGTCACAACAATGTCAATGTTTCGCTGCTGTCGGATTCTTTCTTTTCACCAAACCTCAAACTAGCTCGACACAAAAGATGTATTCCCTGAATCCCTGATATTCCACCACCAAGGGCAGTGGTAGCTTTAGAGGTTAGACTTCAGATCAGAAGGTTGTGAATTCAAATCCCAGCACCACCGAGATGCCACTGCTGGGCCCTTGAGCAAGACCCTTAACCGTCAGCTGCTCAGCTGTATAAAGGAGATGAATGTAAGCCACTCATCAAATGCGGTAAATAGAAAAGATATACCGTTGAAAGTTCTTCGCTTGGCCCACCATTATTTCTATCTCCTGTGCAATGATTGGCTAGTAGCTCACCTTCCCAAGAGCTCAGCCAGTTTGACAATTGAGGAATTGAGTTGTGAAAAAAAAATAAATAAGAAGAATATCTGGAAGTAAATGGAGAAGGTCCAGAAGAAACTGGCGGAGAATATCCAGAAAAAATGGAAAATTTCCAGAAGGAAATGGAGGAGAATATCCAAGAAGGAAACGGAGAAGATCCAGAAGAAAAGGGAGGAGAAGATCCAAGAAGGAAATGGAGAAGATCCAGAAGAAAAGGGAGGAGATCATCCAGAAGAGTATGGAAAAGGATTTCCTCTCTCGGGATGTGATGCTAATTAAAGAACAGTGACTGTGGGTTTCATGCTGTGTTTTGATTGATGACTTTATTTCCATCATGTGATTGTCAGAATAAGTTCTGATTTCAGGTCTTCTCTCCATGCTGTGATCAGCGGATATTTCTGTATATTTTGCGACCCGCCCGTGATTAGTTTGTCTATTTATACCCTCGTTGTCTTTGTGTCCTCGCGAAGTCTTGCCATGTATTCAATCCGTTAAATCCGAGCCCATGTTTTCCATATTTCCTGTTTGGAGTTTCTGGTTATACTTCCTGGTTTGGACACTTGCCTGTTTTTTTTCTCCTGATTAATGATTATGGATTATCCATGATTGCTCCTGCCCGTGTGTGTTCCGACTCCCTCTACGGATATCAGTAATGATACGTACGCACCAAGGCCTTGATGATGTCTGGCGAGATCCCATACGGATGCAGCCCTCTACACCACGAGCCCATAATTCTT
>CM074972.1:12326970-12354057 GCA_037577455.1 Pangasius macronema
AATGTAAATACAGAGGGTTTACAACAAGGTGCAAACCACTGGGAACATTCAAGAACAGGAAAGCCAGATTAGACTTCACCAGAAAACATCTAAAAGAGCCTCCTATGTTGTGGAATAAGATTCTTTGGACTGATTAACTACCATAAGTACCTGAGGAGGAGAACAGCCAGACGGGTTCAAGGTAATAGAAAGGCAAAGGAAACTCCAATACACTACACTGTACAACCATGATGAGCAGAAAAGCATATCAGAACTTCATCAAAACATCAAACCTTGAGTTGGATGGACTACAATAGCAGAAGCCAACATCTGGTTCCAATCCTGTCAGGCAAGAACAGGAACCTGAGCCCAGCGTGGGAACAGACTCGCCCATGCTGGACAGAATGCCACAATTTAAAAAGAAACACTTGTTTCATTAGATCATAAAAATTTATTTATTAATAAATGTATTCATTTTTTTTAGGTCTCATGCTAATTTTTAATGCTTGTTGCACATAAACAGAATTTTTTAAAGTTTAAAGCCTTGTTGCTTTGCTGCATCGATACATTGTGCAAATTATGTTAGTCATTTTTGCATGTAGAATTTTTTTTAGGAGGCCGAGCGAGAACAAAAAGCAGTCCAATTAAGTAAACTACGAATTGGATTTGAGAGAGAGAGAGAGAGAGAGAGAGAGAGAGAGAGAGAGAGAGAGAGAGCAAAGGCAATTAGAGAAGAGGCTGAGCGAGAACAAACGTAAGTGAGAGAGAAATCGAGATAGAAGCCTAGGGAGAACAGACGAGAGCGCTACGGTAAATTATTGATCAGTGTACTAAGAGAAGCTCACTGAGTGCAGAACATCAGCACTGAACTCATCTATACTCTTAAACTTTTCTACTCACTTCATCTGCAAGCGAACGTGCACATCTCCTAACAACGCCGAGGCCAATTATCTCTGAATAATGCTTCCTCTTAGCCGTTATACAGTGCTTTAATGGTTTCAGAGTTGCGTTACTGTATTTCCTGATGATAAGTGGCTCTGAATTGTAAGACTCACCTCTGTAAATTCTTTCCACTTAAAGAAACAAAATCAATCATATGTGCTGCTTGGTTACGTAAATCACATTAATGTATCAGGATTTTCATTCTGTTCGTACTGCCTCTAAACTGCATACATCCTCCCTGATTAAGAACCCATTCGATAGGAAGGTTTAATGCTGAAGCCTTGTCATTTATAAGCTTCTGATGGTTCTCTCCAGAGATACCGCTAACATCCGCCTACAGGAGTTTCAATATTCTCACCAAGGTAAATGGTATTGTTCTCTGTCATCTCCTTCTCTGAACTTCAGGATTAACAAGCCCAGACATCATTTCTGGAGAAGCACACCTACTGTAAAAACACACTAAACAAACTACTAAGTTCTGGAGTAAAAATGCACTAACAAACTAAACTACCAATCACGTAGCACACCCACGCTAACAAGACTGGAAATACGTAAACTAATAGCATCAAATTCTACCCAACAAATGGTCCACCAGTGTTGAGGATGGAGAAGATAGGGATAGGTGGAGAGTGATGACGCTGTGATGAAGGGAAAAGCTGAAAGAAGAAGAAGAAATGGACTACCAGAACTACCCACTGGAAAGATGGAATTTTACCCCAAATTACCGTAACTGCCAAGGTAGCACACCAAGCACAAAAACAACCACCGATTTGCAAACACGTTAACTTATGAACAAAATGCCGTAATCTCTGGAGTAGTCGGTCTTTCAGACCCTCCTTTTTTTGCTTTCCATTCTGTCGTTTAGCTTTAGATAAGAACAAATCCAAAGGGGAGTTCTCTTTTTTTGTTGTTGTTAGACAACAAAACAAAACACTGTATAGAGCACATTGTTTGCTTCTCTGAGGAAAATGACCTTTTGCGTTCATCATCTTTTGCTCTTCACGTTTACGCAGGATGTCAGTCTCTCCAACTCTCAGCGGTAACGGAAAGTTCTGGAAGCCGAGTCGGGTTTGATCTCATGCCTGCATAATATGCTTGTCAGTGCAATCGTTCTCTCTCTCTCTCTCTCTCTCTCTCTCTCTCTCTCTCAAAAGTGAGTAAAATATCAGATCAAAGACGAAGAAGCTGAAAGGAGTTTAACCTTTGTCTCTTAGGCTCAGCTGTCTAAAATTGACACTTTTTATAAAAGAGAGAGGGAAACTTGGTGTGTGTGAACACATTTGCATCTACATTTGTATGCTTATTGAGATAAGAGAGTAAAATGTCTGCCTTTATAAGTGGAAGGGTTTAGAAAAGGGGTTTCATCTCTGTCTGTGAATATCCAAAGCTGTTTTATCGGTTTCATTGATGTACGAATCCTGAAATCCACACAAGGCTAAATTATTGATACATAATGCAAGTGAAGTGGTATAAAATCTATCAAAAGTTGCTAGCATCTAACAGGCTAAACCAATATTCCTCAGCACTCTTTCATAATGCAGGTAGTAGATCAGTTAGGCAGTGAAACTTAAAGCTGTACATCTTATGGAGATCTGAAAACTTGGAAACTGGAGACTTGAAGTTTTCAGGCCACAGCCAATCAATACTCATGCATTCTGGCAGAAAGACATCATCTAAGAAACGTAAAGGAATATGGTAGCACTGTAAGGATTTGAGAGGGATGCAAGAGTCTGATAGAGCTGTAACAGCTAGAAGAATCTGACTTTGGTGCAGGAAATTGAGAATTTACAGTTGGACAAGTCTGATGGATAGGCAATAGTCTATATAGAGCCCACAAGAACCTGAGAGAGCTGCAAAAGTGTCACAAAACCACAAGAGTCTGACAAAGACACTAGAGTCTGATAGAGCTGTAAGGGTCTCATAGAACCACAAGAGAGTAATAGAGCAGCAAAAGTCAGAATGAGCCTCAAGCATCAAATACAGCCACAAGACTCTGATAGAGCCAACAGAGTCTGGCACAGCCACAAAAATCTGATAAAACAACTAAAGTCTGATAGAGCTTCAAGAGTCAGGCAGGGCCACAAGAGTCTGATAAAAAGAGTTGCAGTAGTTTGATAGAGTTCAAATGCATGAGAGTTACAAGACCCGAAAAGAGATGCCAGCCAGATAGATCCCAGATCATCTGATCATCTGATAGATCCCTTCAAGAGTCCCTTTATGGTGCTTGAGAAGCAGATTAAACACAATTGTAAATGACCAAAATCATACACCATCTTGCAATACAAATTTGAATTAACTCTGTAAGCACTGAGCAAGTGTATGTTCCTTCTCTGGCCCCATAAGAATCAATTAATAACCCCACAATGCCCTGCCCATGAAGCACCATATGGCCAGCACTCATCAGAATGGCTGACTCTGTGTGGTGCATGTTCTCTCAGTGGAGTTCCCTCAGTGGAGTTCAGGCATGGTACACACTTACACATTTGCTAAATTGTAGCTAGCACTAACACCCATTTGCCTAAACATCACTCCTAATTCTGACAGTATTTTAACCATCAGTGTGTTCCATTCTGACTTCTGCGAAGGCTTTCCACTAGATGTTGGAGCGTGGCTGTGGGGATTGGTGTTCATCCAGCTACAAGAGCATTAGTGATGTCAGGTGCTGATGTTGGTGAGGAGGTCTGGGGTGCAGTCGGTGTTCCAGTTCATCCCAAAGGTGTTCAGTGGGGTTNACCTTCACACACCATGTCTTCATGGAGCTCGCTTTGTGCACAGGGGCATCGTCATGCTGGAGCAGGTTTGGGCTTCTCAGTTCCAGTGAAGGGAAACTGTAAAGCTACAGCATCCAAATAAATTCTGTACAATTATGTGCTTCCAATTTTGTTGCAACAGTTTGGGGAAGAACCACATATGGATGTGATGGTCAGGTGTCCACATACGTTTGTTCATAGATTGTATGTGCGTATATGCTAATCGAAAAGACATCCTGGTGTCCATGCAAACTTCTGTCTCTCGAAACCCCAGCTTGATATTTTTCGTCATAAATGTGGTAATCATTTGGTCATTGCTAGTTCTTTTCTACTGAAAGCTCCTATAACAAATTGCCACTCTTGTACCGTATCTGAACAGATCCACAATCCTTTCTTTCAGCACAAATTCCACTGCCACTTGAACGTCCTTCACCATGGCCATCACAAAAAGGAACAATGTTTGAAGAGGAGCAAAGAAATGAGCACAAAATGGCCTGAAAAATACCTTCCTTTGATGGTGAATATAAACCCTTTTATTTCACAAATGAATGTTGTACCTAAAAATTTAATCCAGTATACACACTGACTCAATGCTGTGCCATTTTAGGGCATGTTTACACAGAGATAACACAATTGCAGACGCGAGGAGGTTGTTGGAATGAGCCAACCATTCAGATTGGCCAATCAAGTGCAATGGTGATTGTTGACCGTCTTTGCGTATGTTAGATAATGGCTAGTGAGAAGTTTTATTTTGCAAGTGTTGTCAGATCAGAAAGGGTATCATTACCCTTATATCAAATAACCCATTAAAGAACCCTTGAAGAACCTTTTTTCCGTCCACTAAGAGTGTACCAAGAGCTTCATTTAAATGACATGTTCTCAAGCATTCTTTAAGGGTTCTTTGGATAATTAAAGGGTCTTACCCTTCAAAAGGGGTTTTACCTGGAGCCCTTTCGGATATGAAAACACCTTGTTGTAAAATAAAATCTTTCACAGCCATTAAATAGCGTATGCAGAAGCAGTCAATAATTGCTACTATGCTCGATAAACCGGAATAGGCGGCTCATTACAATAATCTCCGCCCACTACTTTGCGCTTAGCTTGAGAACGCGATTGAGTATTCTCTGCCCTTCCCGGTTGAGCCTGTTCCCCCTGTACGAGTTCTTCTGTGGGAGTTTTACACTCTCAGCAGAGAGTGATTACACTCAAACTTTTCACCAGCGACTAATTAAATCCATCGACTCCTGCAGCGAGCGAAACGAGGGAGGGAGGTGAATTATGAGTGCAAATCGCAGCTTTGATTTCACTGGAGAAAACTCAGCCTGTTTCTGAGACCGGTCCACCTGGTGCGTGTCAGAGTGTGTGTGTGTGTGTGTGTGTGTGTGTGTGTGTGTGTGTGTAGGTGTGCGACTGTGATCAGACCACGTCTCTTAGCTTTCATCGCCCATCGCTTCAGGGTGGGGGAGCTGCCTGAGGGGAACAAAGCAGCCAGTAGGATCTAGACCATTTTCCATTCACTTTATTTTATTTTATTTTTAAGGAACTGAAGATCTGGAACCAACTTCATGCCTCCGGTTTCCTGTGATGCTTTGTTAGGTGCTGGGAGTCTCGCACTCTTTTCCACCCTGCCGCGCACTCTCTTCTCTCTTCATCTGTTAGCGAGTGAATAAATTTAACCCCCCTCCATCCCCTCCTCTCCCCTCCACAGGCCCTGAGGAGGGTTTGGAGGTATAAATGGTCTTTGTTCCCTGTGCATGCATGTGTGTTATCGAGCACCTCTTCACAGGAAATGTTATTGTTGTGAGCTTTCTCGAGGGATCTTGTTCAGGAGCGAGAGTAAGTGATTCAGTCAGTGCACCCAATACTGTCTCATTAGCCTCCCATACTAATTACCAACATCATCCACTCTCGGTCTCGGTGCTCTCGCATCTCTCTCTTTTTCTCATTAAAGGAAGGATGCTAGCTCAGAAGATTCCGGATGTTTATATGGGCAGGAGGTGAAGCATTTCGTCTGGAAAATAACCGCTGTTTTCTTTTCGACCGGTGGGAATTGGGAGGCGAGTCATTAGCAGGATTTGCTGCAGTTAAAAGCTGATTTAAGTAGCAAATCTAAAGAAAGTCCCTCATGAATTGTGTTCATGATTAGGCCAAAACGATTGAACAGAAAGATGTGGAATTTAACAGCCGGAGCTGCATGAAGAGTACACTGCTAAAAAGCGTACCAGGCTTTGGATTTGGAAATACAATAAACAGGGAAATTAGTGCCTTTAATCAAAAGCCAGTTTGGTACGATATTTCGTTGTTATTACTCACACGAGATCCCGATAAAATCCTGGCCAGATTTTATAGCAGACTGTCTGATAACGTGTATTCCCCATGTCGGATTATACGATGAACTACGTTTCAGTAGATCTGTGACTGTTACAAAGCACTGACACTGGAGACTCCTTCCATAAATATTACATATCGGCTTTGTTCATCATGGAATGCACGTGTAAAGCATATTTACGTGAGCGAGAAGTGATTGACAGGTGTGATGGACATCCTGGATTAGCCCGAGCAAGCTGTAATCTATAACTAAAATATACAGTAACTGGGTATGAAACAATGGACAAAAAAAAAGAAAATAGGCTCGGAGATACACCAAGTATTGACAAGAATTTTGCAACAAGCAGAAGAGTATTTATAGGAGTCCCGAGTCCTTAACGAGACCAGAGACAGGTGCGGGTGATAATTAGTATGCGGAAAGAAGCGTGCTAATTTCCTCAATATCAGGTGTTGGCTCTTTAGAGGCGACGCCGATTAGCACTCAAAGACAGGAGCACAGCGTTAGCATTCAGACGAAATATACACTGTGATGAGCAGTTGGAAAAAAAAATGTTTTTGTCTCAGATTCGGCAGTTTTTAAGTAGATTCTTTTTTTTTTTTTTAAATTCTCCTCGATGGGATTAATCTGCTTTTCAACAGAACAGACAATTCAGGTAGTTGATTAAATCTGCCAGATGCCGCATTAAGAAACCCTTCGCTAAGCCTTAGAAACTCATTTCCCCTTACTAATCAGTCTGTACAATGCAGAATCCACCGAAATCAACATGCAAGGATTGTATTTAGTCAGCATGTAACCTTCAGCTGTCAATTAGACATCAATTAAACGACCTTGAGGAATATGAGAAAAGTAGGATTAGGTACTAGAAGGCAAGGAGATGAAGAAACTAGATATAAGAACTTGGGAAGAAAAAACAAACAAAGAAACAAAAATAAGCTAAAACCTTTATAGGGAAAAAAAGGGATGAGCATATGGCAGTATTTATGATTATAGCAGCAGTTAAATCTCCAGACTCCAGGTGAAACTTCTCAAACGCTAATAAATTTCATTGGAAAATCTAAATTACCCTGATGGATGCCAGGAGTCTAGCTACAAAGAAAAGACTAAACAGGTCATAAACGTAGCTAGCTCGTCTTCCTGCTCATGTTAATGCAAGATAATTAGATTGTTGGTTTCTGATATGTCCAAGGAAATTGTCAGTAGATGTCTCACATGGAAAATTTGAATATATGGGGGTCCAATACTTACGTATATGGAAGGATAAAAATAAAGTTACTACAAAAAGAGAATATTTTGCTCCTGCACCCCATATTCTAGCTATTTAATAACCTGGTAATTAATAGGCTAATTAGCACGGATGGATTCTTTGCTATGGTTCTAGCATTTTTCCGACCCAAGATTTCTCACTGAAGTGTTTTGAAAAGATCAAGAGTCCTTCATGTGCTGCTCTTCATTCCATTTTTCATTAGTCAGTAACGACCTGTGGAAAAAAAATAGATCTCACCGAGTCTTTCATGCTAACACGTAGCACGGTGTGGACCGAAATCAAGAGCTTCTCCTCTTTCTTCTTGGACCCGCTGATGAATCCATCAGTAAGTGCTATGATTTCAAAGCTTTGAGGCTCTGAACAAAGGCATGTGTTAGCATGAACAAAGTCAGAGCAGATGCTGTTCAAATAAAGATCACCTTTAACGAGGACCATCAGTCCGTTGTTAGCCCTTTCCTGATGCAACGAGGGCGTTTGACAAGTTTTAGATCTCACCATCTGGCACGTAAGTGTAAAGCCTCTCTAATTGGCTGATACGCTCTTTGTTTTAGCACAGAGACAGTTTCAAAGGCCAGCATCCCGTGCGACTCCACATAGGTGGTCTTCCCATAATGACTGATAACGTTTCCCATTTAGTCAAATCAATCAGTGCCGTCACGTCAGTAAGCGCGAGCGTCAAAGTGGACTCCTCTTGTGTGGCCACATTAGTGACTTCGCGCGAGATTAGCTGAGGTAATTATCCACTAATCATCAGGCTAATGAAGCTGTGAGAGTCTCGAGCTTCTCCGAGACATGGCTCCAAGTGCTAGTTTAGAGGAAGAAAGGAGGAAAGAAAATTTTAAAATAAATTAAGCGAATGTCAAGTGCCCTTCTCTGTCGAACTAAAAGCATGCGGGGACTCGGGAGTTGATGATTTGTAGTCTCAGAAAGCTACGGTTTAACGTAATTAAGCAATTAAGGAAAAAATCTTCCACAGATGTTCCATTACAACACAAATCCAGGCATTAGAAAATTGGACATTTATGAGCATTAGTGAGACTCAGCTTGTGCTATTTCCATCCCAATTAACACGTGAGTGCAGACAGCAGAGTCTAAACCTAGACTGTTCTACTACTACAAACATGCATCCAGGGTATTATTTAGTCCTGTCTCTGGGTTCTCGCTATTCGAGAGGCAATTACCAGCAGTTTTATAATTATCAGACAGTAAAACAGTACAGTTCGTAGGTTTGTAGGGAACAAGGGTTCAATGCATGTAGCTGGATTTCATGTAAATAACCGAACTCGCTAAATCCACTCCTCAGCCGAACCCTATGAAACTTTTCACGTTCGTTCTTACCACTGCTGTGGAAGCTACTCAAACCTCAAGCTACTCGTGATTTAAAGTAGCTAAACTTCAACTGAACTGTGCCATAGCAGTTAACATTACTCAACTGTAAAACAGCTATCATCAAACAAAAGCAACAGAGATCACAGCTTCTGGAGATATCGAGCTAGTTAACATTAACTGGCATGTTAGCTATTTTGCTAATTCGCTGCTTCATCATATTAATGCATCGAAAATCTCTCAGCAGCTAACACTGTAATTCCTGATCACCCTGTTAACTTAATCAGCTACGTAATCAACAACGACAAAAAGTTCATTTTTGAAAGAGTTTTCCACCTGTGTGTCCTCAAATCTCTACAACACTTTGGATGTCAAAGCTATTTTCTTTTGCTTTGATTACACAGAAACATGCGTCCATTGCCATGCGAATATCTCATGTTTAAAACGTCGATAAACATGGCCAAGGATGTCGCTTTCGTTGCCAGAATTAATGTAAAATAACGTCGAAAAAGCTCGATGATTATTATGAAAATAGCTGTGAGATCACGTTGTGGAGACGGATGTTCATACCATATATGGAGCATAGTTTAACATCCGTGTGTCATACTGATAAAGCTAATAAAAAAAAAATTCCCAGGAGAGATAACAGCAAACCAGTTGGGAGTTAAACATTAGCTTAACATTAGCATCAAGTCATCATCATGGAGTCAGGCTTTTGGCTACACCATGGTGGGGTTTGATGACCCATAAAAACGATATTTACATTTGAATTTACAGCGTTTGGCAGATATTCTTATCCAGAGAGAATTACAGAAGTGCTTTGTAGTCTCCAAGGTTTAAGAATACTGTCAAGATAAACCCTGTAAGATAGAAGTTAGTACAAGTACAGTAGTTACAGCAACAAATAAAATAAAAGTGTTGCTGAAGGAGTTTATGAGCTCCCTGACAGGGCAGTTAGTTGTATGCTTGCTCGCTAAGGGAAGTCCGTTCCACTACTCCCCTGCCAGGACAGAGAACAGTCTTGATGCAGATCTTCCTTGTATCTTGATGGATGGTGGTCCAAGTCAGTTGAATTATGCTAGGGGCTCGATGGAAATGTGGTGCAAAGCAGGGTTTTAAGTGCCTTCAGGTAGGTGGGGGTCTATTTTTGGCTTTGTGGGAAAGAACTCAGAGGAGGGAAAGCTGCAAAAGGGTGACGTGGGAGAACTTTAGGACCTTTGGGGACCCGGAGATCCAAGTTGTTCAAGGTTGTGTGTACAACCGTAATCCAATTGTAAGTAAGTAAATCATATTTGGTTTGCAAGATTGTACCATTAAGAGTTTGCTTCCTGGTTCAAAATGTCGGAATCGTGTCCCATGCCTGTGAGAGCGCCACAGCTGGCCCTCGATCAAGACCCCCTACCTTCAGGTGTGCTTTGGTTAGCATTCTGTCTCATTTGATGACTCACCCATTTAGCTGCATGTGGCTTCGTGGTCTTCTCGGTAGTGGACACTAACGGTGGTGGACAGACGAACAACCAACTCCCCCATTTATCTGGTCCTGTCTACATCATTTAACAAATCCAAGATAAATAAAAAAAAAATTGAGAGAAAGAAAAATGCGCCAGATTTACTAAATATTATAATTCCAAATGGACTAATGCAGTTCTTTGAATGCATATGCGAAAAGGCAGCATTTACAGAAGCCTAGCGCGAGTGTGTTAAAATATATATTACATACATTAATACATTTCTTCACCATCATAAACATGCTCTTTTCCCTACATTAACAACCTATCCTACAGACTCGGATCTCTTTCTTCCCCTAAGATCCTTTCATCTTTTCATTTGTAATTGAACCATCCTGTAATTCCAGAGGCTTTTAAGGGACATGGTAAAATACCTTCTGGATTAGATGACTATTAGCAATCTGCCGTAGTGACTAAAGCTATTGAAATTGAGCCTTTTCTCTCGGGAGAGATAACAGCACACAGGCAGGGGGTCGGACAGGAAGGCAGACGATGGTTGCCAAGAATTAGCATGATGTCCCTCTCACAGAGTCGGGCTCCTTGAGCATATGTCAAGCTGGATGGAAACTGGATTATAAATATTGTTAAAAACTTTAGCCAAGTGGATAAATTGGAATAAGATTCATCTATTGCATTGTGTTGCTGGAAAAGAACATCAGATGAAACAGATGAGTGGATGGTGTAGATAAGCTGGAGACCTCGTCCTCTGCTTGGACATGTCATTTAAGCAGTGTTTGGACAGCACCAGCAAACATGCCTGGCACTATTGAGGACGCATTAAGGCGGTTCTAGTTCTGAGCATTTGTGATAAATGGTGATGGACAGATTTTTGGACTGTGTGTGTTTTGATGACTTCATCTTGTTGCTACTTTCAACAGAACACCATGGAAACAATTTTAATTCTCTTATACTGACTTCTAAAAATACTTGTGCAGATTAAAAGCTCCTCAGCTCAGCTCTTTGTGAAAGCCTATCCATGTAGCTGAACGTAGTCATTCGCCACGATCGGTTAATATCCTCAGGCCGTGTTCTTCATACGTCATGTCAGATATCCAAGCTAAAATGATCTACGTCAGATTTACTAATCGTCACAATCCCAACCAGGCTGATTCGGGTCTTTAAAGCATCGACTCTAGAACTAATCACATCGGTCTAATTCAGCCAACTCTTAACGAGTGAGGATTGGGATTGGGATTGGGAGACAAATTTAAAACTGAAACCAGGATTAGCGAGTCAACATTTGGCCAATACGTATAGTACGGAAGCCTGGAGAGGACACTAAAAGTCTTTTTTTCCTTAAGACAGTAATACGGCTAAACAAGAAATGTCCATCCAAGATTTTATTTCATAGTGTAGTTACAAATAGCGAGACATCCAAGTCAAATCGATTTCTGAAACGACTTTTGCACCCGAGCTACAAGGCTAGCGTAACTAACGCAGTACAATCTCCTTAAAGGATTCTGCTTGTCCAAGATGGCCACCCAATAATATTCCCATATTCAGGTACAGTGAAGTTTAGCTCATTTTTTAATGATGGCAAGAAAGCTGTTCTAAACCAGTAAGTTTGTGAGAACCTACATGTCAGTTACTGTCACTCAATTGCTTCTATAAGAAGTGAAGATTTATTACCTTGAACCATGATTAAATCACGATGGAAGAAATTCCCCTGCTGTTTGTACTCTTGAGTTATTTATGGTTTAGCAGATTTCTGACAAATCTGAAAGGGTTTATAGCGTCTAACAGTGACAGTTTGATCCATTACAAAAATTTACAAGAATGTAAAAAACATCTAAAACATGGATTTTTCCATTAAGTTGAGTATTGAATATTTTCCCCTCAGAATGTAATAGTAAACATAGCCACTGCAAATTAGTTTTTTTTTTTAAAGAACCCATCATCACAGTTTTGGTATTTGGAACTTGTATTTTAGGTTGAAAATGTGCTGTTCCTTCCAAAAACTACTTACTAGGTCATCCACTATATGAATAAATCTAATGTTAAATGTAGAGGTGGATCTGTAAAGGCAGTCAGTTGAACCTGGAGGTCGAGGTGTTGTCAGGTTTATGTGCTTGGCAGATATAAAATTCAAGGAGACGTTTCCCAGAATTGATGCACATTATAAGCTGTACCTCGAGTCAGAAAGGGCAGAGGGGGAGTCGGACGAGGGAGGCAGAAACTCAGCTTCGGTCCAGACTTGTTAGATTGCTGAGAGTACCCCGGTAGCAGAAAGCAGCTGTGGTAATATTTTTACCTCCCCCTTAGCAGAATCTGCAAAATGTTCATAACTTAAGAGGGGTCATAAAAATCGCACTTTGTTTTTATTTCGTTCTGCCCTGAATAATATTTCACATAGCAGGTGTTTCCATCTAGGGAGTTGGAGTTGGGGTTGGGGGGTGCAAACTTTTGAACAGGATGATCGGTGTAAATTGTTGTTTTGTATTCTGGGAAACATGTAAATATCTTATGTAGCTTTTGAAGGGCAGTCGTGAATGAAACAAATAAGATCTTTAAACAAAATAATAATGTACACTGATCCGCCTGTTCAAAAGTTTACACCCCCCCTGGGCTGTTAATCTTGTATCGTGTTGCCTTGTTGAGCATCAGTGAATGTTTGTAATAGTGGTGTTCGAGTCCCTCGGCTGTCCTCAGTGTGAAAAGACGGATCTCAGCATCATACAGCTGCTGCTGGAAAGGAGTCAAATATGCAGAAGATGCTGGAAAAGCAGAGAATGTGCAGGACCTGAGGGATTTCAGTTCAGTTTAACTGCTCGGGACAAACAACAGCCTCATGAGCAACTATCACAAAACATAAAAACAGTCGCTGATCATCAGGTAACACACACAGTGTTAATAATCGAGTGCATGTAAACTCTGGAACTGGTTCATTTGTGTTATTAGTTATTATTGCGTCGTGTGAACTATATGTAAATATCTGCTAGGTGAAAATATTTTTTTAATTATTGACATTTTGCAGATTCTGCAAGGCATATGTAAACTTATGACCCCAACTGTATTTGCTAGTTGAGTTGATCCATGGAGCTTTATACCCGATCGTAAGAACAAGGTGATCCAGCGTAGCTTTCACCCGACAAAACGAATCCTGAGGAAAGTCTACAGAATCCAAGCATCACTTTCTAAAGCTTAGAAAAGCTAACGTAAAACATGAAACATGGCCCACATCTTTGCCAGAGAAAGATTTAGTCACATCGTTTTCTGTGGTCATGATGAAACCGTAGCAACCATGGGAACAAAAAAAAAAAAAATGTTTTTCAACTTCGTTTTACTCCGGGGATTTCGTGACCCTGGGGAAAAGAAGTGTAGAAGTTAGCTGTCATTATAACCACGCTCGTCCATACGAGATAACGGAGTGTTGCATAATTACAAGCATATTTCGAGCGGTTGGAGAACTTTTCACCTGAAGCATTGCCTGGAAAGCTATTATTAGCCAACAGAAAGTGAACATTATCTTTTTTATGCTTTTGTGCAGGATCGATAGGAAACGTCAATGAAGAAACAAAGCCACATCAAGAAGTCCAGACTCTACGAGCCTTACATACGTTCATAGATTCTTCCAGACTGTGGAAAAAAAATACCTCAGTAAATAAATGCAAAACTACTTCTGTGTTCATGCTAGTCGACTTAGCCTGACTTAACCCCTTGTCCTGGAAAATCTATAATTATAATTACAGTCATAAATCTCAAAATAATTGACTACGTTGAGGTTCGTTCTTTTAAAGAGTTTGCTATGCAGCAGTATACACTGAAGTCCTCTTTGGGCACAAGGCCTCGATGTGATATGAAATACCAGCTGAGATATAACCTTTTCTATCCATGTCTTCACAACGTGATAGGTGAAGTGAACAACACATCGTCTAGTGGGGAGTAGAGCTAATAAAGGGCACTCAAACTCTCAATCCAGCAGCTGATGATCTTCCATGGCTTATTGCAGCACCTTGCATCATTATGCTTGGCAAAGGGGAGATCCTGGTTTCAAAAGTTTGAGGCAAGAAACAAAACATTTCTTTCTACCGCGGTAGTGTTCCAGGAACAGGGAAAGGACTTAAGACATGTACAAAGGCTCTACACCCTTTACCTCCAGTTCTAAGAAACCTTAAGATGTTAACCAGGACACTTATAGTTTAAAAGAACCTGTTTGGGATCTCTGATGTGGGAGTCGTCTCGGGTGGTGGGCAGGGGTTGCTGCTGAGGAATGACTAATTTGTCATTTTTTAGAGAATATTTTTCAGAAAAAGAACCAACTAAGTTTGTTAGAAGATGTAGCAGGCAGGGACAGTGAGAACTGACTGCATGTTCTGGCTTTAATTCTAATCGGAGATCTCTAATGAGCATTCCAGGGGCAATAGTTGTTCGGTTTGGGTGAGAGATAAGAAAATAATTCCTCATTTTGAGTCACTAAATCAACTCTTTTGCCTTTCGACTGAACTCTGGTTCTAACCTGGTGGACTTCACGAGTCCACGCCTAAGGGAATGTGTGCGAGTGGCCAAGAAGTAGGACTGGAGTTAAAAAGTTCGTCGTGATTATTATGGACATTCTATATGGAGAACAGTGGTCCAGGATAGACTCTGGCACTTTTGACACGGACTCTGACATCATCATCGACCGGTTTCCTGAAGTAAAGTCAAAGAGGCACAACATAATTATTTCACTCTAAAAGAAATCCAGGAGCAGACAATCAGATATTCATTACAGACAGAAAGTCAGGGAGGCAGAAACAAAAACAAAAAAAAAGAAGATGAAAGAAAAGAAAAAAGTCTGGACAAGGCACAAAAGGCAACAATAAAGGAGGCTGGACAGACTAGACAGCCACAGTGACAAGAAAAAAACGGAGATAATAAACAGAAAGTACTGACAGTAACCAAAGGAAAAGGGGATGAAAAGACCAAAAGGGCAGAGAAATGAACAATAGGATGTACCAAAAAAAAAAAAAAAAAAAAGAGCGCGTCAACAACAAAACAATAAAAGGAGGGCACAAACAGAAAATAAATGGAGAACCAAGACAGGAAATAAACACACACACACAAAAACATGGATGTGTGGAGAACATGGAGACAATGAACCGACGGGAAGTAATGATTCATGACAGAGTGAGAAGACGACAAACAGCTCATGGTTATTAATGTCTCTTAATAAGGCGGAACCCACCTGCGAGGTTCGGTCAGCGCTACAAAGGTCATTTTAGTCACACTGAGACTTTTCTTACTCGTTCACCAACAGTTTGAGGGAAATGTGGATCTTCCTCAGAGTTTCTTCTTGTTTCCACCTTCACTGATTTCTCTGATGTATTGCATAAACACCAGACCTTGTGACGCAATAAGCATTGTGAAAACTGCACGTCTCGTGCTCGCCTGCCTGGCTAAACACAACGAAAATGGCATTTAACATCAACAAGGGTTAACTCTCTCTCAAACAAGGGTTCTTTAAGAGTTTAATGGATAATTAAGACCTTCTTATCTTCTCTTCTTAATATGGCAAAACTTCTTGTAGTTCTCCAAAGGGATAACTGAAGAACTCTTAAGGGTTCTAAATGTTTAAACATCATAGGACGCTGCCTTCTGCTCAAAATGCTTGAAAATGATGCTAAATTGGAAAATATGTTTCCCCAGACCCCTATTCAAGCTCCAGATGTTATGCCCCAAGTCCCAAATGTTTTCAAATCCTAGAAACACCCATGGTTACAAGGACAAAAATAACAAACACAGCCCAGCGATGTCACACCCGCTTTGCTGTTAGCTCACTACTTGATATGCATGACTGCTGGCAGTGTTTCCAAAATAGCTCACACTTGGCCAGAAAGAGACACAGTTTCACTGTTGTAAAGACGTGGTTTACGATTGCCGGTTCGATTAGTTTAAGGGACAGTTAGGGATACTTTTCAACGCACGGCCAGAATTGAATAGGTGTCACTTTAATTTTAGATCGAGACACTCGCTAGTGCAAAGGCATGGACTTGCATGGGTGCTCTCACACACACACACACACACACACACACACACACACACACTTAATTCTACAATCGCATAAAAACATCAAGCCCTCTCAGATTTCACTGCTCTGACATAACATACCTGATTCCCTCTTGGGAGACGACGGTTAATTTAGCTGATGAGTTTAATGGTGTGTGTAAGAGCAGGAGAAACATTAATCCACCACCACACAATAATCCATATTGGTGTTTTCTCAAGCATCCCGTGAATTGCATCAGGTGTGTTGGAGGATAGAATCAACGGAGCTAATCTCCAGGCCTGGAGGCCACCACTGCTGTGCAGATTAGTTTCTGCTTCCTGCACCTGAGTCAGCTCATGAGCTAATTAACGAGTGTTTGGTGAGTTGAATCAGGTGTGGTAGAGCAGGGAAAACACAACACGCAGTTTGAGAAACAAAGTCCCAGGGTGCACTCAAATGTCAGTTCCATTTCTGGAAACACCTTGCTTTGCATGTTTTTTTTCCCCTTCCTCATTTTCTAACATGATCTAACATAGCCAGTACAAAACAAAAACAAAATGTGGCACCAGGAACTGCTGAGATGTAAAGTTTGAGTAATGATCACCAAAGGAGGACCTGCATGGATCCTGGAGTATCATGGTGTCAAAATCCAGTACTGAATTGTCCTTGAACAGTGATAAAATTTAAAAAAAAATCATGCAAAACAAATCTTAAGCAGTGTAATTTAATGAAACCAAAAACCGTACTTCACTCGCGTCACATTGTTCAAACAGAAATAGCTATAATAGACTTTCAGCTAGTAGCTTTGACTAAATCTCAGTCGTGGTCGCAATTATTTTAGTCAAACTGCCCAGAAAGTGGGATTTTAATCTGTGATGACTGTTAAACGACAACTACACAATGCAAATAAGTATATGACGGGATGTAGTTAATGCACAAAGAACCTGGACATTGGTACTTTAGATGCGTCTGCACTGAAAAAACATATAAACGGATGCAAACATTGTGAACGGAAGAAAATTATAGAATTCGGTTGAGAAATTCGTCAGCCACGCCGGAGACTCCAGTAGCCAGTGACACTGCTCTGGGTGACGAGAGCTCGTGTTCACTCAGGGGTACTGTTCATGGGTACAGGGGTACAGCGATGTCTTCATATGGATGGATGAAAAGTCCTGGAAGTTGAAAATGGTTGAAGAGGATGTATCTTGAAAGGTATTTTTGTGACTTGAACAAATCTTTTATTCTTATTTTTCATCAAAAACTTACTTTCCAAACTTACCACTGAGGCACCACCCAGTCAGGTCATAAAACTGGGTAGTTGAGGGTTAAAGATCCGACTGCTGCTCCCACCAACACTGACCACTCTGGGATTTGAAACTGCAACCTTGCAGTGACTAATACAGAGTCGTAATCACAGAACTAGCCCTGCTTTTATTAAAATATTCAGTCATGTGTACTTTCAAGGTCGGTACTGCTCTGCAAAAGCTCCCTACTTGTCAGCACATCTCTGCTAAACTTATGTTTGATGGACATGTCCATATCTTCTTAACCTAATATTCCCAGATCTAATTTGATCTGTCCTAAGAATGAGGCGAGAGATTGGGCTCCATTCAGACCGCAAAAGCCCAAAATGTTCAGAGATTCATATCTGGTTTTCATCAGCCCCGGCTGCATTTACAGAAGACGAGGAAGTAATTAGGTGTAGAGCCAGACCGATATTTGTGTTTTAGGGAAAGATGGAGAGAGAGATTTTAAGGAGATGTGGGGTCAGAGTAAAAAAAAAAATGGAGGAGATGAATATCTGAGATGATATCTGGCAAAGAGTAGAAATTATGACATTTCTTAAAAGAGAGATAATTCAGAGGATCCTTATCTGGATTCAAGAGTATCCTTTTGCAAGGTGCACTTTGAGGATCTGGCTTCAAATAGACTAGCTTTAAAAAATAAAACTGGGTGTATGCTGATGATATCCTGCTTCTCTAAACATACGCTCCCACTGTAGAACACTATTCATCATTCCGAATTAAGCCATATTCCATTAAATAAACGGTTGCAGTCAGATGGTTGCATAGGGACAGTGGCTGTTAGGCGGCACATTGTTCCAGGTGATTGCCTGACTAATCTGATTTTGTCTGGATGTGCACCCTCATGCTGCCGAGCTTCTTTATGCGTGTGCACCAGAAAGCGTGCGTAATAGGGTGTATT
This sequence comes from Pangasius macronema, assembly GCA_037577455.1. Taxonomy (NCBI): domain Eukaryota; kingdom Metazoa; phylum Chordata; class Actinopteri; order Siluriformes; family Pangasiidae; genus Pangasius; species Pangasius macronema. Next base: position 12,345,239 of record CM074972.1, read on the forward strand.
AAACGTACTCGCTGACCCAGAAAATGGTACAATCAAACCAGTTAGCGATGCAATTGCTTCAGCCCTTTCGTATATATTTTCTGGCAGCTTTTCAGTAGGGGCTTGTGTGATATTTAGTTAAACATTTCTAGGTCCTGTTTTCAGCTCTTATATTGTGATATTTCTTTTGTAGCAAATACAAAAAAAAAATCTTAGATTTTTAAACATAGGGGAAGGGATTATTTAAAATTAGTACACGCAGAGCTTCTGCCAAAGAATCTGGAGAACTGCACTCACATGGTCAGGGAGGAATGGATCCTAAAATAGCTTAATCTCAGAGGCCAAGTTTATACAAATTTGCATGAGTCAAGCTGAGGTCATAGTTTTTCTAATCACTTTGTTAATATGAAATCCAACTCAATTACTCATGCCTGTTGGAATTCCTCGGGTTGTGGTGATCAGATTATGGGGGCGTAATTATATGTCAGTGTGTTAGGTTGGAACTAAGCAGGAAAAATAATAGTAGCTCAGTGGTTAAAGTTCTTTTCTTGTGACCTAATGAGCACAAATCCCCTCCCTGCAGTAGAACCTCTGTTGGGTCCTCGAGCAAGGCTCTTAACCCTCTTTTGCTCAGCTCTATCATTAATTGTAAGCGGTTTCAGACAAGTGTCTGAGAAAATAATGATGATAAAAGATGATTAATTGTTGGTCCACTTGCATCTTAATTTATAAGTTACAGTGCTGCATAAGGATAAAATACAGTCCCATTCCAAACCATCCTTTCTTTCCCTAAATGCCAACATCCCCACAGGTTCCTTCTCCATCTCCACCACATCTCCACAAGCCCTATCCTTGTATCCACCCCATCCCTATAAGCCACATCTCCACATTTACCACATTCCCATAAGCCCCACATCCACAGGCCCCATCTATATAACCACTCTATAGGCACACCTCCCTATCCACCATATCCCCGTGAGCCCCATTCCCACAGACCCCATCTATGTCCCCATCCCATTCTTACAGGCAGGTCCCAACCATGTATTCACCACTTTCCTACAGCCAGACCCCACTTCTGTATCTACAACAATCCCTTAAGTCCCATCTCCATATCATCCATATCCCTGCAGGTTCCATCTCTGTCATCACCCCATCTCTACAGACAGCCCCATCTCCACATCCACAACATCCCCACAGGCCCTAATAGCAATATCCACAACATCCCCACAGATTTCATCTCTGTATCCACCACATCCCTAGAGACCCCATCTCTGTATCCACCACATCCCCGTAAACCCCATCTTCATATCTGTCACATCTTCACAGATCCCATCTCCATATCCACCACATCCCCCCAAGTCCCATCTCCATCTGATCCCTACAACCAGATCCCTACAGCCAGATCCCATCTCCAATAACTGCCACTTCCCTACAAGGCTCATCTCTGTATCCACCACAACCCCATAAGTCCCATATCCACCACATCCTCATCAGCCCCATTCCCACAGGCCACATCAGAACTACAGCCAGGTCCTTTCTCCATCCTCACCCTAACCCTACAGACCTCATTTCTGTATCTGCTACATCCCTACAGACTTCATCTCCATATCCACCACATCCCTTCAGGTATTATCTCTGTATAAAAGACATCCCTACAGGCCGTCTCTCACTTTCTCTGCTTGGTCACATTTAATAAAAATGTCTCTTCTGTACTAAAAATTTAACTCTCTATATTTGTCCTTACACATTTTACTAATTATTCATTTGTCACTTAGTTTTGCACAAAGATAGTTTTCCCAGTAGGACTCTCTGCCCTTCCTTGCACCATTTCAACTCCTTAATGAGTAACTGATCACTAACCAGTCCTCACCTACATTTTGAAAAGTTATATATAAAATCCTGCCTCACTTCTCTGCACAGTGATATTCACATGCATTTTGGAATGATTTTTCTCAGGATGGTACGACACGGACTTCAATGCCACCCGGTGTCAGAGCGATAAGAAGCAGCGACACAGCCTACCCTATAAACGGGATATATAATTCAGATAACTCATGTTGCTCCTAATAAACATGCTAATACCATTCCTGTGGGAACACCATGACTCGGCAGTCACCACCACCACTGATTTTTTTTTATAACGTCCCCATCCCAGTAGACCATCACAGTGTTACTACTCTCTCATTCCCATGTAGTCCAGATGTCGTGAAGGAGTTTACCTGGCACGTTCGGGCATATTTGGAAGAAATGGAACTGCCAGCAAACTCTAATCATGGGTCTCATTCCTATTCAGAGTTGCACACACTCTCTCTCTCTCTCGGGTCGACACACTCATGAGTCTATGTCCTAACAGGAAAACAAACAGTTTGAGCAAGTATGTGTAAAGGCCTTGAATAATTCACCTCATGTGGCTTGTCAGTTGTCCCGGTACCAGTGTCCAAACTTGCCCTCCCCGATTGACCTTCACTACGCTCTGAATCCCAATGAGTTCCAGGAAACGTCTCTGGCCCTCACGCACATTACGCATTCGCAGCACAGAATAAAGATTAAAGCCAATTTATTCTGGGGCAACACTATTCGCATGACATGAACATTACTGATGTTGGCAGACGCATTTAGAAGACTGGAGAAAAGCTGATTGTACTGACAAGATGAATGTATGAGGGCAGAGACTTCTCAACAAAAATAAACAGCGATGGCACACCAATCCAACCTTTCACGGAGAATATTGCATTGATTTGAAAGAGTACTCGTGAATTCATGAGGCTTTCACCTCAAAAAATACACTTCGATACAGTGAGGCAATTCATTCATAAGTCTAACAGGGTCATGGAAAGACTTATGTCACTTAAAGAAAATTCACAACATCAAGCAAAATGTTGGTTAATAAGCATTCAGTCTGGTTCACTGCACTCTGAAACACTGACCTTCATGAAATCATCTTTTTCAATGCATGAATAGTCACTTCATGCAATGTAGATGTTTATTAGACCTTAGAATCGTACTGTTTCTTTGAAAGTCTCAAATCTTATGTCATGTGATTATCAGCTTAGAATCTAAGAACATGAAGAGACTTGTTTATAGATAGATGTATCTATAGTGTAGACGTTTGCTTCTGTACAGCCAGATCTTCAAGTTTGACTGTACTCAGTGACCTGAAGTAGACTTCTGACCGCTCTGAATTTAAAGTAAGTACCTTTTCACAGAACTAGTCACATTCAGATGGTCCAGAAGAAGAACCGACAAGCCAGGTATGCCGGTGTGAGGAGGGCAGAATGTTCCACACACACTTGTACAAAGTTCAGTCTATCTTTAGGCCACCAAAGTTCTTTCAGTTCTGGGTTTCAAAACAGCCCACTGCTAGCACCGTGTGTATGAGAGAAGTATACATTGTTGTAATATTAATATTAATGTTAATAGAAATCTGTAAGCTATGTTAAGGGTTAAACAGTATGCACTGATACGTGATATCAAGTCATGATACTGAAACGTTGGCGCGCTGTGTGCAGTCACCGAGGCCATTTTTTCCACTCAAGAGCACTTCAGGCTGTAGCTCATTAGCTATACATGTGTTCATTCCGCCTCCTATCAGACATGTAACCTACAGCGAATATGGGTGAGTGTGTAATATCAGGGATGAGTTACTTGCCTGGAGATCATCAGCTCAGGGAGATCACTCTGAAATAACTCTCTGACCTTTTACAAAGATCTAACCATTAGCGCTCTCCACGTGTCGCTTCCTAATTTGGCCAATGCTAATCAAGCCTTAAAATGGGACAAAAGTGGCTAAATAACACTGGTCTAGCATAGAGAAGGATAGGTAACAAAAAGGTTTGCACTGGATTAGAAAAAATATCCCTTACATTCATTTATTTGGTTGTTTTGAATGAAATTTGACCACAAGCCTGGATTAGCTAAGAAATGTCCGGCTAATCCAGTTGTTCTATGACTGGAAACACACTGGGACAAAAAGTGTAAAGAGGCACAAATATCTGTAAAAACTGTTTTATTCCATTTCCAAGTTCTGTGAAATGAACTTTAAATCTCTACTTGAACAATAAACTTTGAAAGTTTGATAAAGCCAATAAAAACGAGAGGCAGGATGCAGCTTTCTGAAATGAAAAAAATGTAGGAAATGCTGATTAGACTTCAAGGACATCCACTTCTTTCTCCAAGATTCATTGGAAAGCGAAACACTGTTAGGGTCTAAATTCAGACTTTTCTCTAAGAGTGGAGTTTTTTGCACTTAGCTTGAACCAAGACACTCTCAGTGCTTCCTATTAGAAAGGGCTTCAAGAAGAACTCTTATATTAAGCTAAGTATAAGAGTTCTGTAAAGTTTCTATACCTTTAACTATAAAGAATTTATCAGAGCTCTCATTGTCGGGTTCTCCAGAAGGACAGACTGAGGAACCTATAAAATTCCAGATTTAACCTTGAGTTTTCAACCTGCTTAAGGACCGCCCATAAACGAAAATAGCAAGTAGCCCACTTCCTGTGTAAACGCCTCTGTTGATGAATGCGGCCCAGTGAAGACGCCTCCTCAGACGCTCTGTCTGCGGACACGAGACGTTGCTGATGTTCACGCCGATGAGGAGGCTGATGCTGGAGACTGAGGACCACACGGACGTCCTGCTGCCGGTCCTCCAAGAATCAGGACCACGAGTCCAAAACTGCACCTGATTACGCCAATTAACTGAAACATTCGATATGATACCCAACATTAATTTTTTTATATATCAACATAAATAATTAATGGAACATTCTTACCACATATTTACATGATACAGGACATAGATCTTATTTTGCTTCAAAAATTATATTTTTATTTTAATTTTACCAAGGGAACATTTTTTAATATTCCAAATATACCTCATTTTGTAATAATTGCTATAAAATCATTCATAAATTATTCATTCAATTCCTCTGTTATAAAATGATTTTAATTCTAAATAAATCAAACTTTTTTTTAAATATACGTTTTATGGATTTGAAGTGAATTTATCTTATTTCACTGGAATAAAAAAAAGAGAGAAAACAAGAGAAAGAAAAAAAATATAGAAATTTCTAGTAACAAAAAAATAAAAAATGATCTGCCAATGTTTAGGCAATTTTAACTAGAAAACGTTCTTGAAAGCTCTAGAAACAATTTTTTTTGGTGTAAATGTCGTCTCAGACTTCTTCTTCTTCTTCTTCTTCTTCTTCTTCTTCTTCTTCTTCTCCTTCTTCTTCTTTTTAATTAAGATCTCTCATCTTGCTGGCATTTGGAAGTGTGTTTACTCCCATTAATGAATTGCAGCCAGACGCTGAACCTTTTCCAAACTCCACTGAAGGCTGCTGTTATTTCGACTGCGACTGCCAGCAGTTAAACCAGCAGTATGGAGAAGGCCGTTATTGATCATTATTCTAATTTAACTTCGCCGTGTGGTGAAAGCTTAACGGGGGAAATCCACCCTGACCCGTCGAATAGGTTTTCAATACCATCCAAAATGTATTTTATGATTATTTTATATTATGAATTTCTTAGATGACTTTTTCTTAGTTGAAAGTTCTTTCCTCAGCATGTTGGTCTAGTTAACGTTTCCTACATTACCCACGATGCCATTCCCCAGCTCACTGACCGTGACTCTGACTCTCTGATCTCCGCGCTGAATAAAAATGGCGCCTCAGTGAAAGATTATAGAGATGACCAACGCCGTCCCAAGTTTCTGAGCTGCGTAGAAAAGTTCCCAAACGAAGTTTCTCAGTTTTTTTTTTTAATAATCAGAATTCAGAAATTTCAAATTACGAGTTTTCGACAAACTCAGATTTAGCTTTTGCTTCATCTTTACCTAAAGAGACTGATGCAGCAGCACTTTAGTCCTTTTAGTCTGTCCATGTGTCTCACTTCCTCACCTGTTCATTCTGCACAAGCAGGTCAGCCTCCATCAGCACCGCTGCCCTCCTCATCTCGTCGACCGCTAGCTAGCCAAATCAAACCGAGCCGAACTGAGCCGAGCCGAGCCGAGCCAAACCGAGCCGAGCCAAGCAGAACCGAGCCGAGCTGAGCCAAGCAGAACCGAGCCGAGCCGAGCCGAGCCAAGCAGAACCGAGCCGAGCTGAGCCGAGCCAAGCAGAACCGAGCTGAGCCGAGCCGAGCCAAGCAGAACCGAGCCGAGCCGAGCCGAACCGAGCCGAGCCGAGCCGAACCAAACCGAGCCGAGCCAAGCAGAACCGAGCCGAGCTGAGCCAAGCAGAACCGAGCCGAGCCGAACCGAGCCGAGCAGAACCGAGCCGAGCCAAGCCGAGCCAAGCAGAACCGAGCCGAGCCGAGCAGAACCGAGCCGAGCCAAGCAGAACCGAGCCGAGCCGAGCAGAACTGAGCCGAGCAGAACCGAGCTGAGCCGAACCGAGCTGAGCCGAACCGAGCCGAGCAGAACCGAGCCGAGCAGAACCGAGCCGAGCCGAGCAGAACCGAGCCGAGCCAAGCCGAGCCAAGCCGAACCGAGCTGAGCCAAGCAGAACCGAGCTGAGCCAAGCAGAACTGAGCCGAGCCGAGCAGAACTGAGCCGAGCCGAGCAGAACCGAGCCGAGCCGAACCGAGCCGAGCAGAACCGAACCGAACCGAGTCCCCGCTGTAACTCAGGAATAAGAAACTAAATACATTCAGAATATTTCTATATAAACTTTATCAGTGTGTTTCAGGGTGGAGTTTTACTGTTTTTTTTTTTTTTTGATCAAAACGCAACATATTTTGGAAAGAAATTCTGACATTATTACAGTAAAACATTGTGTATGATTATTAAACAGGAAACAAAACTCATGATTTTGGTCAAAAATTTAAATGTTTTTTTAAAATTCGTGCCAGAAATGTAGAATAGCAACGAGGATTTCCAAACAAATCATCTCTCTTCCAAAAAATAAATCAACTGATATTTATTCAGATACATTTTTAAGATTGTTTTTATGTAAAATTCGTAGTTTTCATTTTTTTAACAATACACCAGATCATACAGCTTCACTATATGAACCATGATACAGTCCAGACTCAAGCGAACATCCGTTTCATTCGTATTAAATTCTAGTAAGTGTGTACAGTTGTGTTGGAGGGAAAAACCCGGGACTGCAGACTAGCTGCGTTTGGTCTGCTGATGGTAAGAAAGCGTAGAAATGTGACCTTTCTGCAACAATCCCGAAACACTAACACACTGTGGGTTTGGGGTTTCGTTTTTTTGGGGTTTGGTGGAGGACAAAAATGCGAAGATTAAAAAAAATCATCATCAAACATTCTTGGATACAAAATATTTAAAATAAACTTTCTCTTTTTATTATTATTTATTGAGTTTCTTATATACATGGCATAATCTTGTGCTTTGTTCCCAAAAAGAGAAAAGTCCAAAAAAAGAAAGAAAAAAAGACAAAAAACAGAAAAGGACAGAAACTGGACTACATCAGATGCGTCTTTCCTGCTCTATCTGTTTTCAGGGCGGAGTCAGACGTTAATTAGCTCCCGGTTTTTCCGGCGTGTTCTGCTGCGCCTGGAGGACGGACGCGGGTGAACGTGTGCTTTTTCTCCCACAACGGCAAAGGCACCTGTGTATCGCTTCTTCAGGCAAACACACACACACACACCCACTGGAGCGTGCAGGAGCACGTGCGTGCTCGTTTCCGTTAGTCCGGTCCGGCCTCTCGTCGGGGTTTCCCACAGGTCTCCGCAGGGGCAGAGGGTCGTACAAAAATAGGAGTACCAAAAAAAACAAGAGGAAAGAAAACAACAGAAGCTCCGAGTCAAGTTTTTGCTCCATTTACAGATTGGGAAGATGAGGCTGCTGCGTGAGCCGAGCTTGTCCCGATTCCTGAATTTCTGAAGGAAGGAAAGAGGGAAGGAGGGAAGGAGGGATGGAAAAGAAGGAAGGAGAATGAGTAGGGGATGAAAAGGCGAGGAGATAGATGAAGAACCCGAAATGGGAAACTGAAGTAAACGTAGAAGGTGTGAATAATCAATGAAAAAAAAAAAACACTTGGTTCAAGTAACTCCTCCGTTTTCTACTCCGTAACTCCTCCGTTTTCTACTCCGTAACTCCTCCGTTTTCTACTCCGTAACTCCTCCGTTGTCTACTGACGTCCGATCTGAGGAGGTTCCGATGTTGTCAGTGGAGTTGTTGACGTGAATGTGGTGAATCGGATGAGGAAGGAAAGAGGGAAGGAGGGAAAGAAGGAAGGCCTTTCTGGTGTCGGGCGACGCCCCCGTGCCGCTCTCAGCTCCATAAACACACGCTGTTGGTAGTCTGGCAGGTGGAGGCGCTGTCGGCGGGGGACAGGTACAGCTTGCCGCTCGGACACACACACACCTCGTAGACGGTGTGTTTTGGGTAGCTGGTGCCCGGGCTGAGCAGCGGGTCCACGCTGCCATGAGGAAGATTCGGCATGCGGATGGACTTGGCGTTGAGAAAGATCTAGAAGAAACCACAAAGAAAAGAAAGGAAATAAGATATCAAGAACTTAACCACGTTTTAGACACACACACACACACACACACACACACACACAGCAAATATATGCAACCGTTAACGACGTGGGATCTGGCCACAGGTCAAACAGTTTTTCAGTTTCGTGGATGAACTGCGTTTGTGACACGTCTTCAAAAAGAAACGTGTGTGTTTACGTTTATACCTTCAGCAGTTTAGCTCCTCCCACCTGCCACCATCACGTCACATCATCGATACACATCAATTCACTTTCTGAAATCTTATGAACCACAAAAAGTCAATCTTCCCACCTACTAAGCATCTTCTTCTTCTTCTTTGGGCTTTTCCCTTCAGGGGTCTCCACAGCGAATCATCACTCTCCACCTATCCCTAT
>CM074972.1:12354157-12374157 GCA_037577455.1 Pangasius macronema
GTAGAAACCCGTTCCTCGACGGTTCCTTATGGACTCCTTAGATATGATTATGTGTGAAATCCCTTCTGCGTAGAACCTTTAAGAGTTAGAAGGACCGAACGATTAAGGGTTCTGAAGCTTCAGAATCTTGAAGGCTATGTGCAATGTGTCACTTCCTGTTTATGGAGAGGATTTCAGGTGTCTTGGGAGTGGGAGGAGTCAGAGATGCGTGCTGATGACATCATCTGGGAAAGGCGTTTGATCCAGGAACGTGTTGTACATGAAATAGCTACGTTCATTGCGTCAATTCGGTGCTTGTGCTTTTATATTTCCACATTAGAGAGACTTGTGTGTGTGTGTGTGTGTGTGTGTTTAATATCTCTGACACACCGAGCACATGTTTCCCGTATTATTCCGTGTCTGTTTGCTACGCCAGCGTTTGATCCGCGAGTGCGTAGGCTGACGACTGTGAGCAGGGTTTATCTGCTAAGCCACACTGAATCCCCAATTTCACCTCTTGCTCATTGCTTCTCTGTTTATCAGCACCGAACTCCAAACTCCAGAGCGCAGGGTCGCCGAAGAACACGGCAGAGCCTGTGATCTCCACCACAGCTCCCAGAGATGGGATATCACGCACAGCGAAAGCGAGACAAAGGACGAGAAGCTAATTATTATGAATAACGGAGTGTGTGGTGTTGATGGCGCCTATCTGTCCAAACAGAAACACAAACGAGGAATCACGCGTCTGAGCACAGACACCCGAGACGTCACATCTGTCACTCCGTCTTTTTCTCAGATTCTCTGCCCCATTGTGCTTTCATCCTGCTCCTGTCGTTCGTCTCGCCGTCCGCTGGAAGTGGCGGAGACAATCTGTCGAAGATGAGCTCGGCGTCGTAAGAAGATACAAAGCAAGCAACAAAACACTCCCGAGTCATGCTGTTCTAGAAAAGTAATCAGCGACGGGTGGAGTGATGAACGATGACACTGTGAAATGTAAAGCTTTTCTCACACACGGACACTATAACCACACTGTAGATGCTAAAGATACCAAAAAAGTACACAATAAAGGAATTAATGATCGTTGTTTAGCTGAATCGTGTTTGTGGCTAGCAAATAAGCGTAAGACTAGCTTTACTGGCTATTCATGTAGCCTGTTAGCTTAGCTCCGTTGGGATCCATCTAAACTACTGAAACTAGCGCTAATGTTAATAGCTAACATCGTGATGACACTATAGCGTCTGAACATGAATCCGTCATGCGTTCAACCCCATAAACACCTAGCAATCTAGCGTTTAGCGTTCCGTGATACCTAGCTCCATGCTAGTCTAGGACGTTAGCATCGCAGTGCTGGATCTGGGGCGTAGCCCACGCTGTTCTGTCAGCACATTTTTCAGGCTGTTTTCTTGTTGCGCCTCTTCGTGTAGAGTTTACAGCAGTCGATGGAAACGCAGAACATACTCCGTTTTGAAAGAGGGAAAGATGGAGCCCTTTGGGTGGGTTTATGAGGAGAGTTAAAGTCTCCCAGCGGAGATATCTGCACTCATTAACGGCTGCCGATCTCACACGGCACCAAAACGCCTCACTAGCGCCCTGTTTAAGATGCTAATGTGTGTGTGTGTGTGTGTGTGTGTGTGTGTGTGTGTGTGTGTGTGTGTGTGTGCTTGTGCGTATGGATGGAGCGGAGGCAATTAGAGAGAGGACAGACAGGAAAAAGGATGGAAGGCAAAAAAAACTAATGAACAAACAAACAAAAAAAGATGGAGTGACGGAGAGAAAAGTGAGTGTCGGGTAAACAGAAGGAGCGAGAGATGAAAGTGTTTTCTTCGCTGACACTTTGATAAGACGAGAGGAGAATGAAGGGCGGGTTGTGAATCCCAGAATAGCACAAACGCACAAACGCGGGTTACAAATGACGGCGGCGGCGCAAAGTCGTCGGAGCGCGTTACACGTTTTCACTGAGCTGCTGAAATGCCTGGACCCCTGAGTCACATGACCGCACATGAGCCCATAGAGAGAGAGAGAGGAGGGAATGCGCTCTACAGGAAACACACATGTACACACTTTCCCAGAATGCCATGCTTCCAGGCGCCTTCTCCGGACGCTTAGGATTCATGATACCGCACTCGCATGGGGGGGAAAGGTTAATCGAACACAGGCAGAGAGATGGAGACAGCGCTACGGAGCCGCAGGTGTGGGCCGCACGCTGATATTTAACTCCACGTCTCGATAGAATTCAGTAGAAAAAAGATGGAGCACTTTGAGAACCTTCTGGAAAACCAGATGCAGTGCTCACTGGTGTGGTTCTGTACGCAGAGCAAAGCCGTCTCAGGAAAGCAAGTCGACTCCGAATCGACTCACCTGCCGGAAGTGAATCAAACCTCGTGGTTGTTTTGCGTGTGTGTTTTTTGTGTGTCTGGATGTGAGCTGCTAAATGTCGACAAATGCCAGCTGTCGCGCTGCAGAATTGCCACCTGTTGTGAAGATTTGGACAAACACAAAAGAAAAAATGCACCACACAAATTATTTTAAACTCATTAGTTTTATGATTATCGAATCTTTTTTATTTTAGCCCTAGTTACAAAGTTTAGCCCAGGCTCCTTCTTCTCCAGGCTTGGATGATTTAAAAATAAATCCGACAGGTTTGTTTATATTTTTCTGACCAACAGACGAAAGAGTTTTACGAAAGAGCCCAGCATTCCCGTCACGTGCAGCGTGAAGCCAGAGCGACGCAATCGAGTCGAGTCAGCGAGCAAGCGGTTTAACCGTGTAGTAATTAAGAGTAAAAACGTGCAGCCTGTTAGTCCTCTAACATTTCAGAATGTCAGACTCTGGTGTTTCTAAATTCCAAAGTTAAAACACATTTCTGTGAAATGTAGCACGTTCTGCTGCTAATTTGCCGCTTATCTGTGTTAAACAGTTCACGGATTTACTTCCACGCTAGCGTGAGACAGAATTTAATAGAAGAGGATTTAAATATAATAAAGTTTTCCACAGCTGTACTGCTCCTACCCATCGCTGCTGTACAGCTTTCTGTAGAGTATCAGAGATTGCTCACTCATTCAGACATGTTTATCTCGCACTTCAACGCTCCAGCAGCGGAATTCAAAAGCTAGCAGCGCTAAGCTTTAATTACTCAGCTTCTTTATAATTAAGTCGTTGAAACGGATACGCAGGGGCGCTCGACGCCGAATCAGAGCAGACGGGTTCCGTGTTTTCAGCACCAGGTTTGAAAGTGCAAACCCCACCCTGCTTCCTCTTCTTCCACGGGAACACACTCGACGAGATGATTTCCTGGAAGATTTTAGCGCTTAGCTAAGTAATTTAATAACTCGGCCCGGCAGGTAGTTGAGTAACGCGTTCCCTCAGCTGTCAGTGCAGATGGAAAGGAAATCAGTATTGTGAGTTTAGGATTTTAGGATAATCGTGTACGCTATGCTGAGCGAATCCTTCAGGCCCCCCAGGAATCATTTAATCAATCTCACTTGATCTGAAAGATCAAGAAGAAACATGAACGCGAACATGCTTGGGTTCTGTACACTTTAGCCATAGCGATTGGATTTTTAGTCCGTCTTTATGACGGCACGGTCCTTGTTTCACTTACGGATGTTGCTAGGATTTCCCTGTTAGCATGTTAGCACGCTTATCATCATGCAGAGAAGTAACACACACATTAGCTCATGAATTCTAATACTGGAGGCTCTGCATGTCAGATAAACCGCTTGAAACAAGTGCTGCCAAACTAAATAGACCTGAAGGTCTGAACCATCGATTACTACAACACGAATAACTCCAGATGTTTGGCCCATGAACTAGTTGCATTACTAAGCAAGTGTGCCACGACGAGCGATGCTTGAGCTTAATTCTTTTCTTCTGTGTGCCTTTATTTATGTTTTGCTGCATGCCTTTGTTTTCGTTCCAGTCCTGCCACTATCCTGTTATCCTAACGTGTGCACCTGTTCTGTGTTTATTCCTTGATAATCTTTCGACTCGTGCCAGTTTTCAGCTCTGATTATAGATTATCCCACGATATTGTTGGCTACCTGTTCTTTGACCCACGCTCTGGACTACAATGAGGATTCTTGGATTTGCCCCAATAAAGCTCACGCTGAATTTACACACTTGCACTTGTGATGCCTCCTAGTGCGGCGCATTACAAAGTGCATTTGAGCACAGAAATGACGTTTCTGCTTTAGGAGTTATTGTGATTGCTGTGTTTAATGAATAAACGAACAGATCTATACGGTTAACGCATCTTAATGGGAATACTATGACCATAGAAAGAAAGTAAGTCTTTTACCAGTTCGGTATTGTGCTCTCTCTCTCTCTCTCTCGCGCTCTTTCTACTGCTTTATCTTCATTACCTGATGTCTATCTCTTCCCCTGATTGTGTCTCACTCTCTCTTAAAATGGCCGTCATCACATCCCATATCGCGCGCTCTGATTGTAATGGGCAGCTTGGAGCTCGACACGAGAAAGTGCGGCTCGGCTTAATTCCCTTCTCTAAAACCCACAGACTTTTAAATTCACCTTTTAAAGAGTTAGCCGCTGTCAGCACTGATTTAGCTCACCATCTGGACCTTCTGAGACACCTCATTCTCTCCATCCAAATTGACAGAAACATCTATTTTCCCTTCACGTTACTTTTGCTGCTGGCTTTCGTCTTGTCACATCTCAGCACCCCTCCTGCGGGGAAAAAAGGCGGAATTAAAGAGCGAGGGGAGAACATTGGATAAGCCATCGAGTGCATCTACGGTTATGCTAGAGAGAGGGAGAGACAGAGGGAGACACAGAGAGAGAGGGAGTAAGAGAGAGAGAGAGACTTGACAAATTCAGTCTGCTAGAGGATCGGACAGATGTTTCAAAAGCACTTTCACTGAGCCTCGCCGCCGGTGACTTCTCTATCATATCACCGCATGTAGTTCTCGCCAGCATTGTGCAGGTCTAAAGGAATGCCTCCTATCTCCGCCGCGAAGAAAGAAAAAAAAAAATAACGGTCCTTTTTACGGGAAGTTGACAGGACAGCATGATGTATTGCTCATGCTTCTGGAAGTTAATTAAATAGCCTGGGCAGTTACTAAAGTGAGGGAAAGTGAAGCAAAGAGAGCAATTCCAAGATGGCGGCACTCATTTAGGCTCAGTGTGAGGGTGTAAATTTTTCAACAGATAGCGCTGGTGTTAGAAAACCTTCATACGTTTGAATCTCTTTAAGTTCATTATTTTACCTATGGGGAAAAATAATGGGAATCGTGGGACTCTTTGAATTTCTAAGTGCTTGTAAATCTGTAGAAATTGACTGGATTGTTGCCTGATATTAAATTTTAGCAGAAATCCCTTACACATGCGCGGTTCTAGCTGGAAGTATGACAATAGTTCACTTTGAGACGTGATAATAGTCTGAACATGTTTGCATTATTTTGAGAGATTGTTGGACACAAATGTTCCTGCCAGGACGCAAGCAAAGGCAGCTTAGCATGAAGCTATATACCAACAACCAACTAGCTACCCTTCCTTATGAGTAACGTGTGGCCCTTCATCTGTTCCTTGGCTAATCCTTGCTCTCTTCATTAGCTGAATCAGATGCTGTAAAGAGAAGGTGCTAAAGTATGCATGGTTGCATCTCATGAGTCTTGAGAGTCTTGAAGCTTGACAGCTTTGATGTACTCTGGCAGCCGAACACACACAAAGAAACAGAAAGACAGACAGGTCTGGCTTGTACTGATATGGTTTGTAATTTTATGTATGACCTTGTAAACTAGCTGTCATAACACTGCAAACTAACCACCTCTGATGCATGATAAGCTCAAACTGCTTGTCTCTGCATCCCCTAGAAGCTTAACTGAATGCTAAGTGTGAGCGCTTTTCAAATGGTTTGCCTGCTTTCCCACATTTATCAAGATATACATTATTTTTTTTAAACCAATTTTGTTCATCTTTCCTGCAATGTAGCTACCAGCCGGACAGAAGCCAGGGGAAGGGGGGTGGGGTTTGTTTTTTCAGTGAAGTCACTAGCTACATGTGTTCTTCATTAGCGCACTTGGTCTGTTGGGGATCTTCATTGATTATCACATTATTGATTGCTGGAGAGTTTCAGGAGAGCACTAACTCTCTGCATGGTCAATTCTCTACATCTCTGGCTTAACAGACACCATATTTTCAACCAGCGAGAGCAGAGCTTTTGCACAAGCTATAAAGCCGAAAATCCCACTTGGACTATTTATCCTACCTATTACCAACTCTAAGAAATCATGATAAGCATGAGAATTTATACTAACATGTTAGGGGAAAAAAACATCTTATCAACCCAGGAGGATGCAAGATCTTTCCACTGAGGTTGCTATCTATATATCTTCTAACCCAAGGCCCAACTTGAGCATTTGGTCAATTGGGAATCTTCATTCATTATCACATTATTGATTTCTGGAAAGTCCCTGGAGTGTATTAACTGCCCAACTCTTGATAGATATAAACAGTTGACTAGCATCACTCAAAATAACAAATAATAAGAGATTCAGGACTATGCAATCTTCCTCACCCAGTGAGAGCTTGAGTAAGTTCACACAGCCTACAAGGCCAACTGCATTCTGTATCTAATCATGAGGATATGAATATACGACAAGCACAGCCTTTGGGGTATATAGTGCCCCTTGTTAGGATCACACATCTAGTTGATTGTGGACAATAGCTACCAACCTGGTTATCTTTGATTGACTGTCATAACAAATGCACAGGACAAATGTGAAAGCAATTGCCGGAACTTACCCATACTTGATATATGACCTAAAAGACATAGATGGTTGACTAGTATCACTCAAAATAACAGATGATTAAAGATTCAGGACTATGCAACCTTCCCCACCTAGTGAGCCCACACAGACTGCATCACCTACCAAGCCAATTGCATCCCTTATTTTAGCTAATCCAGTTTTTAATCCCAATTCTTCTAATCTCAACACATTAGAATGGGAATACACACTTACACCAAACACACCATTCCTGGTCTATAGTGCTTCTTGTTAGGATGAATCAACTAGCTGATTCTGGGCAATAGCTGCTAGCATGTGAAGGTGAAGGATCTCTTCATTGCTAGTTACATGTGTTCTAATCCAACACACTACTAGAGTGCCAGGTTTATCCTTAATCTGTTGACTTTTTCACGTGAAAGCTGGACATGACAGATATTAATGCACTTGCTGAAGGGACTAGGTCATCCCTGCTATCTTGTAAGAGCAACGCAAATGCACAACCCACCTAGCCAACTCTGGCAGATAAAAAATGCTCTGTTTTTTTTTATTTGATTCCTCTAAGAATCCTGGCCCCTGGCAATAGCTACAAACCTGTGGATAGCTACGAAATGCACCACTAGAGCACACATTCATTTATTCTTCCTCAGTATCTAGTTAGTCCTGGTCAGGGTGGTGGTGGATCTGGAGTCTTTCCCAGAAACTCTGGGCACAAGGCGGGAACACATCATGGACACCAGTCCATCACATGGCACCAATTACACCAATCACTCGTTTACAGTTAGAGGTAATTTAGAGTCACCAATCCACCTAACGGCGTGATTTTGGTAGATAGGAGGAAACCAGACAACCTGGAGGAAATCCGTAGGGACAAGGAAAAAACTTGCAAAACTGCACAGACAGTATCCCAAGCTCAGGATCAAACTAAGAACCCTGGAGCAGTGAAGCAGCAATGGTACCTGGTGTGCACTCAGTCCTTGGGGAAATGTCACTGATTTGAACATTATTGATTGCTATTTATCAACATAGAACAGCTGGAATTCACATTCTAGTGAGGGATAACTTTCCAATTCTGTCCACGTGTCTTAGGAAGCTCCAACACCTGAGCAGCAAACGAGGGATCCTGTGGCTCCTGTCTACAAGGACTAACAAATTACCCACCTCCCCCTCAGACGACTCCAGAGTGAGCTCTTTCCTGCAGGACGCTCTGAACTCCCCCACTCCTGCATTCACCTCCACACCTTTCGGCGCTTCCAGCGTCAGCGTCCGCGTTGGAGACTCTAACCTACGGCAAGAACAAAAACATAACTGGATATGTATGCACTGTGTTGCATTCCTCTCTCCCAGGTCACTCGGCTAATAACATTCTGATTTTCAATTCGAGGAAACTTTATGAATGTCGACCCATGGGGTCAAAAAGGTATTATGAGAATGCATTGATATGATGAGCTTCTGAGCTGAGTTAGGCTGTTTTTATTCTCTGGACTCTTGGGGAGAATATAATATCTGCAGAATTGACACTGTTGTGAGATTCATTTGCACATACGCTTAAACTGCACATGTTTAGAGGACCGGTTCATGAATCTTATTTTTCCTTTATGATTATTTTAAAATGAATAGTGTAGTATAGCACTGTGCCTCGTGCAATAAAAAAAAACAGGAAACAAATGAAAAGGGGAAATAAAAGTCTAAAAATCCATTCACACATGTAATATTAAATCTAAAACAATGCTTTTGTAGCCTTTACTGCAATAAGATATCCTGAGAATCAGGCCATGCTCATGCTTTTAATAATAATAACAATACAAAAAAGGACTGTTTAGCGTAAATATTCTGCTTTACATGCTTTACAAGTCATAAAGAGAATGCTGGGGATGTGTTTGGTTCCTTACGCTTAACCTTAGAGGACCTACCCCATGGCCATGCCCTCTTCATAAAGACCAGAACTCCACTGGGAGACCCTATCCCTCTTTCATTAAGACAGATCGAGAACATGCCTCGTGCACTGACAGAAACAGAGACCACGCCTTTTTCCCTGTGAATCACAAACACCTAGGCCACGCCTCCCTCGCTGGAAATTATTTAAGGATTTAGAGATGTCTGGATTATTTGCAGTCTCTTGATCGCTAACTCCGCCCCTCGCCCTAACGCTATTCATGGTCACCCTGAGTTAGCTTCTCTGAATTCCTGCCTTGTTCCTTAGCATTTTAATGAAGCTATGTTAGTGTGTTGGTGTGTGTGTGTGTGTGGATCTGGCACCAAACAGCCAGGTATTCCCAAAGGACTTCAGGAAGAAATGTAGCTCCAATTCAGTCATAATTAGAATCTGGAACTAATCTCTTGGGTGCAAAACTCAGCCTATGGTACAAAAAAAAATGCAACAAATCCCATTCGCCTCCTAAACATGAAAATAAGGTGAGAAATACCGGCAGTGCAGTGGAAGTGTTGAGGTGGCACCGCTACTGACACTGCTGCACTGCGCATATCGTCACGCCATACACTGTTAGGTTAGTTAGCTGACTAAATTAGGTTTCCAGGCAACTAAAACATGTGACTGGGCAGCACACTGGAGCTTTTACTTGCCTGACGGGCTAGCTAAAAAAATTATCATTTGCTCATCTGGGTTATAAAAGCACCTGACAAATCTAATACTACTCAGAAAACTGTATCATGATCTTAATATATTCTTATTGATATTATATTAAGTTACACAACAGCTGTTGACCCAGTCAATGTCATATATACCTATACACACACACACACTTCGATTTGACCTATATTTGAGCATATTTGATTAAATGAGTACGGTACACCGGTAGACCGCGACCTGTCAAGCTTACAGGATAATTAACAACTTGACAAAAATGAATATATTGACTTAACGATCCTCCATTTTTCCCCTCAATTTCTCTCTCGGTGGAATCTCTCCCCAAAGCCTTTTCAAAAGAGAGATTCAATCAAAGCATTGATTTTCTGTTTCAGGACGCTCACAAAAAAAAAAGTGTATAAATATCTCGAGTCCGCAGATGGCCCCACACTCCTCCCCCTCGTCCTAACCGGTTCATTTTAGCGACAGATAAGCATGCTTTGGTGGTTTCTTATCGCCGTAATTCAGCACCAACATCCCGCTCGACCTTCAGCTGTCTGCTTGACGGATTCGCAGGCAGCTGTTTTTTGGTTTACATGACAAGCAAAAAACGAGCACAATGGAAGTACACTTTCTTTTCATTCGGGAAAGAATGAGCGGTGCACTTTAAAGAATGGAGTGTACTGTCCTCACTCTGCAGAGAATGCGTACAAAGATCTTCTTATGCGATTAAGTCCATAAAACGGATAACTTAATTACAATTTAGGGTAACAGTTTTGTCCGTGGCATTTTGGATGAAGAGTTTCAAGCTGTATGAAGGGGTCCAACCACCATGTTTTCATCCATCTTCATTAACCACTTTATCCTGGTCTTGGTGGAAGTAGATCCTGGGAAAACTGGACACAAGGTGGGAGGGAATACACCCTGGATGGGATGCCAGTCCATTGCAGGGCATCATGCACACTGACAGTCACACAGTCCTTCATACCTAGGGGCAATTTAGTGCTACTAATCTACCTACTGGCATGTTCTTGGGAGGTGGAAGTAATTGGAGGAATCCCACGCAAGCATAAAAACTCCACACAAGCACTAACCCCAGCTCAGGATCAAACCCAGATACCGTGATGCAGCAGGTACCTGCTGTACCACAGGGGTCCAAGCACCACTAAACAAGATGTGACAAGAATCCCAAAGAATGTATTGACGTGTATGAGCCTGTTTCCATGATGCTAACTACATTTCCATTAACACTTCAGACCGAACTGTTGCACCATTTGATAAATATATTCTGAAATGTAACGTATGCAAATCGCTCATCTTCCAGCTACCTAGTAGTCAGGTAACCTTACCTCATAGAGGTAAGTCTTAACTTAGATATCTAGCTAGCCATCTAGTAACATTTTGAGCCCAGAAAAATAACTTCTGGATCCATCATCAGGTGAGCGGATAAACTAGTAGCGACAGTGTAAAGAGAAAGAAGCAAACTTCAGACATTAATCATGTCCAAACAGAGGACAGTATGCAGTGAGACAGAGTTGCACTTCCTCCCTCACCGTAACAATTTCGAGACAAAAAAAAATAAACCTCTGTGTCAGCGCAATGTGAAGCAAATTTTCCCCAGCTCACAGATGATGAGGCATTACAGGTGATTTGAGAGGTGCAGCACCACTCTGGCAAAAATACTCCTGGCATGTTGCAGCCTGACAGACTGTGAGGAATCACATGATTAGATTCACATTGTATAATCCAAAAAAAATTGCTTTTTCTGTTAGTCTGTTGTTTTATTTAACAATGCTTTTCTAACAATGCTCACGCAAACTGCAAGATGGAAATGTACCTAAAGTCGCGGTTCTAAAGAATGAGGTCCGTGAAGTATACCCAGGGGGTCCACAACTTTTTTTGGGTTGGGGGGTAAGAAATCACAGCCCACCTCTAGCCAAGCTGCTGTGTATTATTGAGTTCTAGCTGTTAGCCTGTTTGACTGACCGCTCCAAGCTTCGAAAATAAGTACGCTCTTAAATATTTAGAACCTCAATGATTCTTTGGTTCTCGCTCTTTACTGTCACCATTGCACTTTTTTCAAATTCTTGACTATTCCACCAGAAAAACCTTTTCAATGCCGAGACATTACTTAGAGGACTGCTTTCTTAGAGCCCTTAAGGAAACATTAAGGCTTCTGTGTAGCTTTCCTACCAGCAAGGGCTTCGAGTAAGGGTTCCTTCAGGATACTGTGAAACTCTGGAAGGTTTCTCTGGAGGAAACATAAAGGTTTCTATATAGAACACTAGAACAGAGTGCTTCAAGTAAGGGTCCCGTCTGGATCTTATATATCTTTGGAACAGTCTCTGTGGAGGAAACATTAGAGTTCTGTGTAGTAACCTAGAAAAGAGAGCTTCCCTCTCAGTGAGGGTTTGACGTAAGGGTTTCTTTGGACCCTTATAAACCTCTGGAAGGTCTTTCTTTGGGAAACATGAAGAGTTCTATGTAGAACCTTACAACAGATTGCATCCATTGATGAACCAGCTACACTTTAAAGATGCGGTGTCTTTAAGAATGGGCCTGTTGTAGCGTACTTTAAAAAAATGGGCCGGTTTGGTGATGTCACTTTGGATTCCTTCCCAAATCGCTTCACCTCGAAAAGTTTTGTGATGACATGAGCCTCCCAGAAAGAAAGATCTCTCCTTGGAGATTTGAGCAGCATGTTGGGCGTCATCAATTTGTCAACGTCTCCGGGTGCCTAGCTCTGTTGATGTTTGTTTGTGCGTTGTGATTTATCACTACGTCTCGGTGCGCCCTTTCCCTTGTCCCTACAGTTCTGTATATTGACTTCTGGCTCGGTCCAATGCTAACATTAACCACTGGGATTCCTGCAGCTAACCTTTGCTTTCTTATTCCCAGGATACTTTTTAGACCTAGCTTCGGCCTTTCAAGATGACGGATGGCACTGTATCGCAGATAGATGAGCTATGTCGCGCCACCAGAGATGGCGAAATGGCAGGATGTGACATTTTCAAAAAAAAAAAAAATGCCTGCTTTTCCAGAGAAAAGCTGCACATATGGATCTTGATGTAATATGAAAAAGAAGTGAAGCTGTGGGACAGAATCTGAAGAAAGAAAGATAGACAAGTTGGAAGTGTGGATCGAAAAAAGAAAGAAGACAAGATGGAGGAGTCTAGTGACCTGCCAATTCTGAAAAGGAATAATGCGTAGAGTGTATCACGTCTAGTATCCTTCATAGAAACACACTTTATAGAGATGCAATTTCTATAAAAGTGACAACTAGACGACGAATTTCACACAAATTAGTGTAAGATTAATACGTTGGAGATATAGCAAGGAGAGCAAGATGACATTAAAAGAGACTACATCGTCATCTCTACAAATGATACGTTTCCATCATTTTTTTATCACATCCTCTTGAATTTCCGGCTTCTCCCATCATGCAAATCCACATGCACATAAAAACGTCTGAACGGAAAGCCGACCAGGAAGACAGACGAGAGTTAGAGAGAGAGAGAGAGAGAGAGAGAGAGAGGCAGTAAAGTATCAGCGACTGACAGAGAGACCCTGAGACACGGGACGTGATATACAGCAATTTCACGGCTGAAGATGTGATCAGGAGCGAAAGAGCAGACGGCTGTCGTCTCCGAGAAGGACGAGGATCAGGAAGGAACAGAACATCCGGAGAGCCATGAAAGGGGGGACGATGAAGATTAAGGAATGCTAGATGAGCTGTTCGAGTGAAGACAAAAACAGGAATAAAAGAGAGGATCAGTATTCCCTGAGAGTCCGTCTGTTTCAGGAGGCTGCTACTGAAGGATGAGACCAATAAAATAGAAGCACGAAGCTGCTATCAAAGGGATCGGCTTCGTATCGGAGTCTTTGAAGAAATGTCTTTAAATCATAGAAACGTCCGAGCTGAACTGCCAAGAATCAAAGCTTAAAGGCTTTTTTTTTAAATCTTGCTTGATATACAAGGAATAAACCACAACATGGGGTGATGTGACGAAGCAGAGTTACTGTTATGACCTTGAAGTTGATTATTTTCCTCAGACCCCAACCATCTCTGCTGCATCCTTCCAAGCGCTGATTTTCTTCCTGATGTCTCTATGCGCATTTACTGAGAGCTTGTATATGACAGAATAACCTGAAACTATAGTCATAAGTCTTTCTTCCATTTAAATGGGAACTAACTAAAGGCGTGAGCTGGGAACTGAAGAAACCTTCATGGAAACCTCGGACCACAAGCACCATGGGATTGGTCTGAGGAATCTCTCGAGCGAANGTGTGAACGTAGTGTGTGTGGCCGTTCCCATTCATTTCTTCACGCAATCTGGTATCTCTGTCCTTCATTTTCTCCAGACAGGTTAATATTAGCATGGCCTGTCCTTGTCAGGTTCTCTGTAAATATGTTCCTGGCTGGCATTTATCTGGGGAGATGGAGCGATAGCGGGAATCTCAGCACAAACTACCTGACTGTGGTTGGAGGGCACAGATGCTATCATCAGCCTCTTTACAATGAAGTGCATGGCATTTTGAAAATGAGAATCGAACACGACCTGCTGTCCCTCGGGCGCCCGTGCGTGAGACACGATGCCACAAATCCACAAACTTCATCAAGATATTTACTGACCGACGACATGGGGCGAAAACTCTGATCGGAGGCTACGTGGGGCGCCTAAACTTTCTCCCCCTCCCTATATCCATCGCCGGTTTAGACGATGAAGAGTCGGTGATGGAGAGACGGAGGAATGTGGCACGACTGGTCGTTATACATTCACATGCACACAGGCACCAATCCATTTCCATCGTCTGTGCAAATTCCGATGAGCAATAAAGCCGCAAATCCCTTTTCAAATCTCTCAATTTCTCTCTCTGTCTCGCTCTGTCCATCTGTAATTAATCTCTGGAGAGAGTAAAGCCATCACTCCGGCGTCAATATGAAGTCCTTTGTACTGCAATTCTGCCACACCGCGCACGGGTGTGTGTGTGTGTGTGTGTGTGTGGGTATAAAACCCAATCCAGCTACAGCTGGACTCCAACATGGCCGCCATCACAGTCTCTGTTAGCTAGAAGTGACATTTTATCAACTTTACCTTAAAAAATCCATCAGTATTATATCACTTAAATAAAAAAAGATTGATGGATGATAAGTAAAAAAAGTCCTTTTCAGTAGGTCGGAACGATCGGTTGCCAACATTGGATCGAGCACAAGAAATGTATGTACTCCTTTATGTTACGTTACGAAAGTCTCGCGCATTTTTGACTACTTGCTGTAAAATGTATAATTATTATTGTCTATATGATGAAACTCTATAACACATGATCGGGCATTATAGCGGGTCATTAGAGAAGTGAAATGGGTTTGCTGTAACGCATTATAACTTGCGGTAACTGTGCTCTAACTCGCTGTATACAAAAAAGGTCTCGTCTGTAATACAACACATTCTTGTGAAAGGGGAGTCGAAGTAAGTCCTCCTTCCTAACTGGAAATTGAATAATATTTCTCCTCGAGGCTCTCTCTGCTATTTCTGGCTTGTCACCGACTCGCAATTTAACTTATAATTTTTATAATGTGGGGTCAATATCCGTAATTGCCGGAGCCCGCGCGTTTATTTTTCCTGATTGTGGCTTTGGCGGCGTCTCCGTCATCTAATCAGCCATGAATAAGGAATGAGAGAAAGTGGAGAATGGCTCAACACTCCACGATGTGTTCACAAAGCATTTGGTTGAGTAAAGATGCGCACGAAAGAAAGAAATGGAAGGAAAACAAGTCACTTTTAAAGACTTGTAACTGGCTGAAATAAACGGGTGTAGCCAAGAAAAATATTCTGACATCATTTTGGCGTCATTTGGCGTTTTCTTAAAGTTGAGGTGTTGAAGTATTTTACAGAAGGGAATTTTTAGTAAAACCATTAAAACCAGTTTTAACCTGAAAACCTGAAAAGAGTCTGGTGGAGTCTATACTACCACGTCTGATTCCATGTCAAACTCCAACAGCTAAGAGTGGATCTGTTTAAGCTTCAGAGCATTACTGGACTCAGACTTTCAGACTTCTGCGTTTTGCTCACGAGCTCGAGCTCTATCGACCATTAGATCACAGCCCCTCCGTTTAACTGTTCGGTCCCATCACTGATCTACCTTCATGCATCTCGGGAAGGGTGTCGAATCGTTTTTCGTCTACCTACTAGTGGTCTGGCACCAGGGCAGCAGGCAGTCAGTTTTGGTTAGTGGTTCCACTCGGCTCCACTCCGCAGAGACTTGAGCCGTTTCCCCGCCGAAAGCGGGGCGGGGTCATCGTCGGTTCCGCTTCAGTTCCACTCGGCCGCGTTCGCATCACACCGATTCAAGAGCTCATCACTCAAATTTAAACTAATTAGCTCCTATTAATTGGATTCACTTCACGAGTCAAACTGAATCAAGAGGATCTGACCCCTGACTCTCACCTCGGATCTCGAGACGTCTGCGGTGAAGAGCAGACAAGTGTCATCTCTGGAGGGGAAGGAAAAGAGAAACGAGGCAGTTGTGAACTGGAGAATTATGGGTCGTTTTCTGTCTAGCCTGCACCGTCCATCTTATCATTTTATATCCTGAAAAAAACGCCGTCACTTTCCGTGTGAAGCTCTGGGTGTGGAATAAAGCTCAGGTTTCAGAAGCTTTTCCTCTACTATTCAAAAGGTTGGCTTCAGATCCCAAAGATCCCAAAGGTTTATGACCAGCATTAGCAAACAGCTCAAGCTCATTTTCCTCCTCCTTCTTTCACGATATTTCTCAGCTGATACATGATTTAGACGGAGTCTGAGCGAGCAGAGACAGAGCCTGCTGGGTTTCTCCTTACTCACGTCGCCGACACGGCAGTCCGAGAGGAAGGAGTGTTAGAGAGAGAGAATGAGCCTATTCCAGTAAGCGCTAATGTTTCATTGTCTTCACGTTGGTGTATAATGAATGATAATGAAGGCCTGAGGCAGTTTCAAACCTCCACACGACTAACGAACTGAACTAAAGAGACTACTTACCGATCCAAACTCGGGTTAAGGCACTTGAGATAATTCACAAAATAAACCCAAATAAACCCATCTTCTGCTCACAATACCGTGTTGGCCATCATGAAGAAAACTGTTCTTGATAAATATTAAGAATAGAGGCCAAGAATAATTTGTACTTTCATATATATATATATATATATATATATATGTGTGTGTGTCTTGAAGGCCAAATACAGAAACCTTTCATATTAGCCAGCTAGCATGACAGGATATATATGTACATATTCCTCTCAAAGATGGCGGGTGACTAGGGGTGACTAGGATGAGTTTCTGGACAGTTAGACATTGTGAGTCTGTGCGGGTATATAAGGTAAGAAAGACAGGTCCATTGCTTCCAGCTGAAGACACGCCCACTGGTCCTACTCAAAGACACGCCTATCTGTCCCACTGAAGGACATGCCCATCTGCCCCACTTAAAGACACACCCATCTGTCCCACT
The DNA here is from genome assembly GCA_037577455.1 of Pangasius macronema. NCBI lineage: Eukaryota > Metazoa > Chordata > Actinopteri > Siluriformes > Pangasiidae > Pangasius > Pangasius macronema. The sequence goes on from CM074972.1 coordinate 12,370,949, forward strand.
TAAAGACACGCCCATCTGCCCCACTTAAAGATACACCCATCTGCCCCACTTAAAGACACGCCCATCTGCCCCACTTAAAGACACGCCCATCTGCCCCACTGAAGGACATGCCCATCTGCCCCACTTAAAGACACGCCTATCTGTCCCACTGAAGGACACACCGATCTTCCCCACTTAAAGACACGCCCATCTGCCCCACTGAAGGACACGCCCATCTTCCCCACTTAAAGACACACCCATCTGCCCCACTTAAAGACACGCCCATCTGCCCCACTGAAGGACACACCCATCTGCCCCACTTAAAGACACACCCATCTACCCCACTTAAAGACACACCCATCTGCCCCACTTAAAGACACACCCATCTGCCCCACTTAAAGACACACCCATCTGCCCCACTTAAAGACATGCCCATCTGCCCCACTTAAAGACACACCCATCTGCCCCACTTAAAGTCACGCCCATCTGCCCCACATAAAGTCACGCCCATCTGTCCCACTCAAAGACACGCCCATCTGCCCCACTTAAAGTCACGCCCATCTGCCCCACATAAAGTCACGCCCATCTGCCCCACTTAAAGACACGCCCATCTGCCCCACTCAAGGACACGTCCAGATATTACACTCAGTTTGATCTGGTTTACGTCTTACGTGCTCAGCTTCATACTAGCGTCGTTCTCAGCTACCTTCCTTGTCAAGCCCCTGCGTAGAAACAGACAGTACAGTATTAACATTATTTATGATTCCGTTAAAATTTCTTTTCGGTAAAAAAAACAAAACAGGGCTGCTACCGATCTCTGAACCTCAGAATCTCAGTAAACATTAACAAATAAACTCTTCTAGTCTGAAGTTGTAAATTCACTTTCCAACATAATTCACTTTAATAAACTAGTGGAAGAACTCTGGCTTTTGGCCACGCCTCTTCCCATAAAAGATGCAGCTTCACGGAATGCTGCGTTTATTATCCTGATGGACGCCTGGGCCCTGAGAGCCGCGCGTATCTTTATGAAGATCAGAGTAGCCGTGTAAAAGCGTTCTGCTGAAAGAGCTCGGGCTTCAGCAGCAGGTTAAGTGAAATCATCCCCAAGACAGAAGAAGAGGAATTAAATTACAGAGGTTCCGGCATTCATCCAGGGTTTGGCCGGATGAAATCGAGGGTTATCGCTCGGTTCATGAGTCAGCCGTGACTCCTTTCGCTCAAATGTCTCGAAGGACGTCAGGATGGGAAGAAGCGCGAGGTCTGAATTCTAACGCTTAGTCACAAGTCCATGTTTAAACAATGAGTTCGATCCATAAATTTAAATCTGGTCGAATAAAATTCAACACACTCTCAAATCTGGTCTTAAATAAACATGAATTTTTGAATAAAAATAGCTGAACGCTCACGTGTGCGGAGTGGAGAGATCCTCTACTGCAGTAACGATTATTACATTTTAAATATATTTTATTTATCTTATTTATATACTACCTCTTATACCTCTTATTTACAGATTTATTTATTTACTTGTTGGTTTAATCGTTTCTTTCTTCTTTATTGATCTCGCCTTTCCTTCATCCCTCTATTCTCTTTTTATATAACACTGGCTGGCTTTCTTTCTTTCTTTCTTTCTTTCTTACAAGAATTTAGTAATTTAGTTATTTATTTGTTTGTTTATTTACCTAATTATTTAAATAATTTTAAATATAACAAAAAAAAAAAAGATTTCAATTCTGCCATGATGCACTGAAGCTAGCTCCGCCCCTCCCATTTTTTTCCCCTAGATCAGTTATAAAATCTATAATATAATAATATATAAAATATATATTTTCCTTATTTTAGGGCATTTAATTAGGATCCATATATTTGTTTATTTATTAATAAACAAAACTAATAAAATAAGTATCAGTATACAATGAATTTCATTTCTTTCCCCCGTTTTGTCCTAAGGGTGCGCAAACTTTTGCACTCAACCGTATGTACAACTAAAACTAAAACACTGTTTGTACATCAAAAACCTAACAGATCCTTTGAACTTTTTTTATTGTTTGTGATACAAACGGGAAAAAAAACACAAAAAAGTAAATGATCCCTTTGCTAGGAAAGACCTTTTTGTTTTCCTCCTGGGGTGTGTAAACTTTTGCACTCCGTGTGATGTGTGTGTGTAAAACTCTGAATCGTATGAAGGCCGTGAGCGCGCAGTACGACATCGTCAAACCGGGTTTACTGACCTAAACGACTTTTTGAAAAACTACTTGACAAACAACCCTTCAATGCGCGCTAACACTTAAGCACTGAATTAGCGAACGCGCTCGAATTAAACAAACACATTAAAAACCGCAGCTGAAGAGCGGCGATAAGTTTTGCGGGTTTTATCTCGATTCCTGCTGCATTCTGTATTTCTAAACCCAGTCGCAATTTACCTCCGTCTCTAACACCCCGGCCATACGTCATTAGCCGCTAATGGACTCCATTAGTTCATTATGTGTATCATTGACTTTAACTGCATAATTTGGCACTTTTAGGGAATGAGAGAGAGAGAGAGAGAGAGAGAGAGAGAGAGAGAGAGATCATGCCTACTTCAACCACTGTCTTTCAAAAAAAGTTATAGCTAAATAGAGCGAAAGAAAAACAGCTCATAACTAGCGCAATTAGCGAGAAGCTCTTCAGTGGGGTGTTAAGCAGCGAGGTGACGAATGCACTTCAATAAAACAACAGGAAAGATAAAGCGAGCTCGCTTCCCGTCCCGCGCTTTAATGAAAGAGCGATTCGGTGCGGACGAGCGAATTAAACCCGTCCGGCAGAGACAGAGCGAGCTAGCGCAGCGCGAGGACGCTAATCACGACGGAGGAGAAGGACGAGAGGAAGAATCTCGGCAGAAATGGAGATAAAGCCGTGAGGAAAGCGCAGCAGCCGTCAGCGTCGGCGTGTAAAACATCCAACACACACACACACACACACACACACACACACACACACACACACACACACTTCCACAGGCCGCGCGCTACGTTTCTGCTAGTTTAGCTAAAAGTAAAAAGATTTAGAGCAAAAAACACACAAAGACAAGAGCTGCTGAATGTCCTAGCATGCTAACACAACCTAGCTTACGCTAGCTCGCTAATAAATGAGCTAGCATGGGCTTCTCGTTAGCTAAACGCTATCAGCTAGCTAGCAGCTCTCAAATAATCTGTTTCTTTCTTTCTTTCTTTCTTTCTTTCTTTCTTTCTTTC
>CM074972.1:12376657-12388791 GCA_037577455.1 Pangasius macronema
CTCGAACGATGCAGTAGGAGTCGGATCGAAAATTTCTTCAAGAGTTTTGTCGCGACTAAACGTGATTGGTCAGTTCCTCTTCCAGTGAAAGTAGGAGGTTCTTAGCCATGTTTACTGATACAAAGGCTCTTCTAGTCCACTCGGCAGCCATCTTGAAAACTAACCTTCTGGAAATGTCATTGGGCAAAAATTGCGTAAACAATACATAGTCTTAAACGCAAATAACATAAAAAACACACTTTTTCGGGTTGCTCCATGTGTCTATAACTAATGTAACTATATACGCTTAAGCTTATACACTTAACCTGCTAGCTAAACTTAGCATGCTAGCTAGATTTAAGACAGATTAAGTCATCGAGCTAGCAAGCTAGTTTTGTTCAGATCCGAGCCGATATCCTGAATGTAGCACGTTAAACGTATAACCGTAAAGTAACTTGTTTCACAGACGTTTCACAACATTAAATGTAACCATAAATGGATAAAAAGTATTATGTTTCATTCTTTAATCAGTAAACGATTGTGATGGTTGGAAAACAGCGCAACACAGTGTATGATATTTCTTCCCGATTAAATATTTCCCAACATGGACAAAATTCGCTTTTTATATCTGATGTAACGCGAGCAGTTCTGGGTAGTGGACTCCTACTGAGGCGTGCAACATCCGAGAAAACATCCTGTCTACAAAATCCGGTGAAGGATTATCGGAAATATCCACTCTGTCCTGGATTTGTGTGTGTGTGTGTGTGTGTGTGTGTGTGTGTGTGTGTGAGTAGTGGACGCCTTGAGAAATGTCTGCTCGGTATGGGATTGTATGCTATTTGCCGCTACGCTAGCTCCAATTTAAGACACAACACCGGAGGATTGGACAGTGTGTATGTTTGTCCAGAGGATGTGATAGAGGACGCAGTGGACCATCACTCCTCTAATCTCCGGCAGCAGAGACTCGTGGGAAATGGAGTTTTTCCGCCAGGATCAGCAGGATAAATGAAGCCGCTATGCTTTTCCGCTCGCCGGCTCAATCAGGGCGCTGAAAAGCGCTCAGCGCCGAGCCACTCGAAGGACGCCAAGCCACTTTTTGCCGCCCAGTATCACACAAGGGCACTCGAGTTTGATTCGGAAGCAGCGGAGGCAGACTTCAGGCTCGAGGTTAGAGAAACAAGGCAACTAACCTCCGCGTGCACTTGACTCCGAGGTCTGAGTCGTCGCTGGGGCTTTGGCGAGAGCGTGGCGAGCGTGGCCGTCCTCGTAATCAGAGTCGGCGTTCTCATTAACACGGCTGTTTAAGTTTTTCAGGTCATCAATGAGGACAATGAGGGCTCAAAGTAAGGATGTTGGACAAGGTATAAAGGTGAACAAGGTCAAATAAAGCACGGAGGCTGTTTCAACGGAAATCACATATGGTCACATGACCATCACATGATCTATAGACAACAACAAGGCTGTTGACAAATATTTGGGGCTCCCACTGAACGCCTGGCCCATGGAAATAACCAAGGACTCATGGCAACTCATCAGTGAGGTAACCATCTGGAAAGCGTACACTGTGACTGACGCTGAGTGAGTGAGTGAGTGAGTGAAGTGACTTTGTGGCCAAGTGTGGTGACCCAGACTCGGCATTTGTGCTCTGCATTTAACCCATCCAAGTGCACACACACACTGTGAACACACACACACCCGTGAACACACACCCGGAGCAGTGGGCAGCCATTTTAGCTGTGGCGCCGGGGAGCAGTTGGGGGNCCCGAGACTCGAACCCACCACCTTCAGGTTCACCTTCAGGTTACAAGTCCGACTCTCAGACCATTAGGCCACGACTACAGTACAGTGCAATTCTCCTCTTAACCTTTTTAAGGAGCATCCGCTGGAGCCCAAGGGCCCGACCGGGGCAGATTCCAACTCTTCTGATCAGCAGCCATGGGTTGCTCCATCCAGTTATGCTAAAGTTATGGTGGATACCCGGCTGGAAATGGTGAGATCGGAGAAGAGGAAGTGGATGAGAGTAGGAGAGCGAGGTCGCACTGGAGAGGTATTACAGTGAGAGAGAGAGAGAGAGAGAGAGAGAGAAAGAAAGTGTAAATTGACCTTGTGTTTGTTTCATGATGCGGGCGGATAGACAGAGATTTGAAAACAGCGGTGCTTCACTTTGGACTCGGAGAGTGACTCGGTGATAAAACAGCATGAGTAGGGTTTCTCTGGGACACTCACTCACACACACACACACACACACACACACACACACACACACACACCTTTTATACTTAGCTTCACTGGCTCTATTATTCATTCAATGCCATCTATCATATCCATAACACCTTAAACTGACCTTGGGGAAGAAGAAAGAAATATCTAGTTTATTTTGTGTGCGTGTGTGTGTGTGTGTGTGTGTGTGTGTGTGTGTGTGTGTGTGCGTGGTGTGTGCGTGTTTTCCTCTGTACCTCACCTCAACCCCTCCCCAGTGTAGTGGTTTATTCCACTCATTTCGGTCTCTCCATCTCAAATTACGTGTCGGCATCACTTTCGTGGTCACCACTTAAAGATCCAAAGTGGTCTGTCACTCTTCATAAGCTGGAGCATTTCCTCAACACTACACTGGCATTTTGTCCTTTTTAATGCTAAATGGCTGGCACAACATGCAAATGCTAACAGCAATAAAATCCAAACCATCAGTTAGCATAACCATCATACAGATTATGCTAACTGGAATTGATACTGTTCTTATTTTTAGCTGAAAATCATGGACTGAAAATGAGGTATGTACCCTTCTCCATGTGGAATGAAACTTTACTGGGGTTTGGTGGTTGACCAATTACACATCCAAAGTGTCGTGCCACCTTTCATTAGCGACTCTTCATCTGCGCTAGGGTTAGCTCAACACCGACAAAATGTCTGCTACAAAACTGGTGTGTTTTTCATAAAGTGCTAAAGTCTTCTCAGAACAGTTGTGAAAGACTATGCAAGGTAGTGCCGTATGCTAACTGCTATTATTGCTATTACACCACAGCGCTGGTAGGGTGAAGGCTAACACGTGCTTCCTCTGAGACACATGAAGCCAAACCGCTTCTTTACAAAGCGCTGCTCATCCTGTGTCAAAGGGCACAGTCAGAGGAAAGTGTTATCCGCCCTCTTCCGCATACAAGACCTCACAGATACCTACGATTGGCTATTGTCACTGTGATTGACAGGCGAGACAGAGTATGCCCCTCCCACCCAGAGAACGATGCACGACTGTGCCATCGTCGGGTTTCGAACTCGAGATCTTCAGACAAAAGGTTTTTCTGTTTCATCACTCACATTTATGGAAGGAGTCTCCAGTGTCAGAGGTAAAGCTGCAACTTGGTGACATCTTCAGGACAGCGTTGCTTCTTAAAATGCAGCTATAAATGGACAATTTTTTTTGGTTAATTTATGGACAGCGATGTATATTTATTCATCAGGCCATCTGATAAACAAAGGTTGATTGGTTCAAGAAACGAAACTTATCTCAGCCTTAACCTCAACCATGAATTTTTTTTAGCAACTTTCTTTGGTGTTGTTTGAAGTCATTAAACATCAGAAGCTCAAATTGGCAACACAAACCGAATCGACCCCAATTACGAAGGCCAGAGAGGGATTAAAGAGGAAAATCAGAAGATAAAGCGAGACTAATTCCGATCATGCTGATACAACGAGGTAGGAGAGTGCTGTAGGAAAGCGTTCATCTTTCACATGCTTAATCCGTACTTGATTGCATCCACCCTTGCATGCTGGGAAAGTGCGGGATTTCTATACAGGAGATGACATCGCCTGAGGGAAGACAGCATACGATCAGACACGAGAAGGGCCCAGTTGCCAAAGACCCACGGATTACTGTACGGAACCATATGCTTATTTAATTAGCATATGCAAATGTGTATAGTAATTAAACGAGCCAAGTGGGTTTGTTTTTTCTTCTTAATTTGATAGATTGTACAGTGCAGTTTGTAGGTAACCTTTGAGCACACCGGCATCCATTTTGGGTGAACCTCGTAGAAATAACAGCACTTTTTACACGTAATGTTCCAGTTTTACGAGACTGTGCATCACAGAATCATTAGCAAACAAAACTCTTGTTATGAGCTTAGACGTGGAATTTGCATCTATATCCCGTAGCTTTTCTCTCAGGATAAGGACTAAGGAACGTGCTGAAGCCAGTAACACAGGCCATCAAAAGAAATTCAACCCTGTAAAAGAATGCCATAAAGAGAAGTATAAACCATCACAACCTCAGAGGGTTCACTACAAAACCCCAGCCAGTGGAAAGCTACAAAAACTATAAACACAGCTTATAGTGTGCTGAGAATAGATATAAAAAGCCTATAGACTCCTGAAGTATTATGGACAGAGCAACAGAGGGAGAAGAGCACAGAGGAAGAAAGGTTCTACAGCAGTAATGATATTCATTTTTATTTTAATGCACCTTTACCCAAACCCTAGGCCACTTTACACATTTGGAAAAAGGAAACAAGGACAGAAATAGTGATCAAACTAAAACAGGCTGGTTTGTAGAGTGATTCAAATGCTGTTGCCGTGATCAAATTCCAGTGTCAAGCACTTACTGAAGAGGAATGAAGGATTAAAATGCGGTCTCTAGAAAGTCCAATCAACACCAGAACCTCTGGAAGACCTGGGACAGGAAGTGTGATGGCTTGGACAAGTATCACAAGTAAGACTGCCGATAGAAACGGCAGATGAATCCTAAAGTAAATTGACCTGCTTATCTCTCAAACATCAAAGATCAGTGCTTTGGAATGCTGGATGGTGAAACCTTGCCTGGGGCAAGTCAATCACCCGAGCTTGCACCCTGAGCAATCTGAATTTCACTTACTGAAGACAAAAAGCTCCATGATCGAAGCAAGAAGATAAAATCAAGAGCCTGGTGTAGCACGGTGAACTGCTGGGGAAAGCTATGAGCACTGGGGTAAGGGGTAAGGGGTAAGGGTAGCGCTTGGGTAAGCATGGGAAGATGGGAAGATGCTTCATCTAGACCCTAAACAGCTAGTCATCAACCTAACACTGCAATTGTGTATTTGTCCAATTAACTTTGGTTTCCTGAAACAGAGTTAAAGATGAAACTTTAGAAGAATGAACTACACACTATATGGGGGGATCTTTTCTCTTTTTTTCATTCACACTGCATTTAGGTGGATCTCTGTGGTCCTTCATCCTAAAATGGGAACTTCAGTCTCAGTAACCACTAATTAGATATTCCATTATTAAAACTCTGCTCTGAGATGATCAAGATCTCATCAGAAAGCTCTGAATTCTCTTTTGTGAAAGACAAAAACAACCCGAGGGAGTTATTCATATTTATGCAAACAGGATGGAGCACGCACGATCACACAACTCAAATTTACCAGCGGGCTGCTTTTAGTCATTAACGAACTCAGTTTTTACTCTTCTATTTCTTCATTTTCATTCTGCAATCATGTTCTACTTTCATACGCCACACATCACGAGTTCTTGGCTAAAACATCTGACTCTGAGAAACCGACATTACCATTGGCGATGGTATCGTAGCTTATCGTTTCTATAGTAACCGCTCATTCACAGGGACTTGTCAGCAAAATCGCTGAGATGGTGAAGATTTCTGTAAGGAGAAATGTGCTTAACATTTATGGAAGGAGTCTCCAGTGTCAGCGCTTTGTAACATCCTGGGGTAAAGCGGTACCTTTGGATTACGATGTGGGTAAAAACATGGCCGCCTCCTTGAAAGCTTGTCTGTTGTTCACTCTGTCTGTGCAGCAAATGCTCATGAACTAGCAACAAGCTAGTCAGCTAATATGTCGCTATAACGTCATATGTTTGAAGACTGCCTGATAGAAGTTCCAGGTATTATGGCAGATCCTTCTTTTATTTGAATCATCAACTGCTTGAGAAACAAGAACCATGATGAACCATGATGATGTCGAGTTTTGTTCCAACATCTGCGAATTATTGCTAGCTATTACTGTTAGCTTGTGGCTAGTGGTATTATCGTTAAACTCCTGTTTGTCCATCCATGCCAGCAGAGCATGTCTCATCTTCTTCCCTGTTCCCACATACACCCCGATTCTTGCACCATACACATAAGCACATAGCTTTCAGACACTCATTGCGAAGTCTTGCCAACCACTCCGTGTTGAGTAAGTTGTTCAGCATTATTTCCAGTGATTGATATTTCATGTGGCCAATCTTTTTGCCCTTGTTTTGATTTCATGGATCTCTGTATTTAACCTTTATACTGTTTTTGACATTGATTTTCGAATTATTGGATTTTTATTTTTAACCTTTCTGCACATAGATCTTCGCACGTCTCCCAGGTCCGGGCCATGTTTTTTTTTTTACAGCGTTCTTGATTGATCGGTTGATTTATTAACACCAAAAACAGGTTGAAATGAATCCGTCTTATGAAATTGCTTTTGCTTGTTAGAAGTCAAGGTTACAACATCAGCACTTCCGTGGAGCTGGCATGAATAATGTGAGCAGCATCTCAATGCGTAAGCCACAGGCGAAGCAGAAATCGCTCCGTCTTTAGCGGTGCTGATCTGAAAGCGGCCCTAAAGGCAGCTGCCAAACTTTACACAAACACAAAAAATGTTCAATAACGTGACGCTAATCTGTTAAGCACTTTTATGGAAAAAAAAGCCATTGACTGTAAGCAGAGCGGACAAACGTGGGAGTTTTACTGAATGTCGTTTTCCTGAAGTGATGCATTTTACAGCCACTTGAGCACGTTCCGAAAAATCAGCCGCACAACCAGCCGCGATCGAATGGAAACCCTGAGCCTGGGTGACTTATCTGATAAGAAAGGATGGCTCTCGTTCCCAATCAAAGGCACTCCAAAGCCATCAAGCTCTGAGAGTCTTCAAACCAGGACAAGGACACGCTGTCCGAGCCGGAGGAGGTTATTCCGTACCGTCACGCAGCGGAAAATAATGAAGGATAAGTGGCGAATACTGTTCACTCTCGGCTATTAACTGGCACGGATTCAGCTTTCATCAGGAGCGAGCGGTGAAGATGAAATCGCGCCAGACTGGCTGACTGCTGATTGAAATGTTGACTGCTGTTTTTCAATTCTGAGTGTGGACGTACGATTTCAGCCTCCTTCCCCTTCTTTCTTTTCTGTTTGCCACCCGGTCGGAATGAAATTCCCAAGCCATTGAAAGGTCACGCCATAAAATCCATAAAAAAGAGAGGAAGAATAAGAATAAGAGAAAGAAAATACATTGTGAAGCTTGATCATTTCTACAGTGCCAGCTCATTCACAGGGACTTGGAATTTCGTGGAAGGAGTCTCCAGTGTCAGAGCTAAAGCCGTGAGCTTTGGTTTTCCGACATTTTCAGAACAGAGGATTTTACGCTTTGTGGCTCCTTGGAAAAAAGACAAGCGGCATTTTTTCAGAGAGAAAGGAAAAAAGAGAGGCTGGTGATGGAACGACAGCGATAACATAAGCGGAATGTAATTATAAATGGATAAAAAATACATCTTGTAATTATTTAATTTTTAAAAAATGTTAAATTTAATGTAGTGCTATAAAATATTTTTTTCGATGTTACTCTCTTTTATGTTATAGTCTCTCGCTCCTTTTCTTTCTCCCAACCTGGCGGGAATGAAATTCCGTGACCCAGAACTGTCTTTTTTCTTTTTTTTTTCCGTGACAATGAAACGCCGAGTGCACAAAGCTGTCACTTCCAGTGAGCAGGTGCTGGATTTTTCCGTCCCACCTGACGCAACTTAAAGGAAACAAGAAACGAGGGATGTGTCCTAAACGCAACAGTGATGAAAACGTGAGACTGAAATATTGGGTTTAATCTCCGCAAACACCCGCGGGGTGAGAAACACCTGACACAGCAGCGGCGGCGGCGGCGGCGGCGAGGCGAGGCGAGGCGAGCAAAACCCGGGACGCAAACCGAGGCGAAAGATTTATGAGCCGCAAAAGATAAATTATTTATCTGAACTTGATAACAGGCATTAATAAAAAGCAAAGAGGGAAAAGGATGAACCAGGATCACCTGCATTAATCTGAGCGTGTGTGTGTGTGTGTGTGTGTGTGTGTGTGTGTGTGTATGAGGTTTAGCGACAAGTATAATCAAAGCTGCTGTCATAACCTGTAAATGACTGATGTGTTTATTCCCACACACACACACACACACACACACACACAATGCCCTCTATCACTGACATTTTTCTAATACATATGCATGCAAATTCCCCATAACCTTCACCATCCACTCACACACACACACACTCTCACACACACTCTCACACACACTCACACACTCTCTCTCTCTCTCACACACACACACACACACACAGGCGTAGGAGTGTTTGCCACAGCATGTTACTACACTGAGCTCCATCTCACTCTAATGAGAAAGGATGATGAAACACACTGTTCTACGGCACGATGTGAAATTGCGTAACCTGCCTACTGATGAGTCACTCCGGGACACACACGCACACACACACACACACACACACACACACACGCACACACACACACACGCAATCCCTGATCTGCTCACACAGCAGACGTCAGTTTTTGAAACGCAAGCCACTGCAACGGAGGCCGAGAGATTCTTCTAAACTTGGAAGCCTTTTTGCAACATACGTGTGTGTGTGTGTGTGTGTGTGTGTGTGTGTGTTGTGTACCGTCACCTCGCTGTCCTGATGCATTTCCTAAAATTGTATTTTGACCCCTCGTTGCCTTGCTTTCCTCCTCTCTCCCCTTCTTTCCCCTTCCCCATCCGGCTGTAATGAAATTCCGTGACACGGAAAACTAGATCTGTGGAAATGAAAAGTCGATACAGAGGATGGAGGCGACGTCCAGAAGCGGACATACGGAGAGACGGGAAGGACGGAAAAGAGCGAGAAAGGGCAAGAAAGAAAGAAAGAAAGAAAGACTGAAAGAAAGACTGAAAAAAATAAAGATGAGGAAAGAAAGAAAGAAAGAAAGAAAGAAAGAAAGAAAGAAGAAAAAGAAAGAAAGAAAGAAGAGAAAGAATAGACGAGTGTGTTTCCATTATGGTTAGCAACATTAGCGATTTTGTTCTGTTTATTACTTAGCAAGCTGATGCTAATGCGGCTGATGGCATTTAAGCGTTTAAGCGTTAGCATGAGCGGCTATCTGCACCTGATTAGCAGAGTTAGCATGAGTGTCATTGTGAAATTCTATAAAATAAACACAATAGCTTTTCCAGTGTAAGTTGCCTTTGTAGCTAACATGGCTAGTGCTTAATTCCATAACGTTAGCCAGCTTGCTAACTTTACAGTGTTGCTATCAGAGGTAAACTTAACGCTAGCTGGTGTCTGGTGTTTAGCTAGATGGTTAGCGTGGCTAATTAAACTTCATCTTGTTGATTTTGCGGTAAAATGAGTTAAACGTGTGAAGTTTTTTAGCTTGTGTTAGCTTAGCGCCGTGAAGTGTCATGTTGGAGAATTCATGCTAGCGTTCTATTTTTATTAAAAGGTCATATTTTGACGTGAGCAGAATGCAGCAGCGCTAACACGCATACATCACGCTAATAACGCCGTTCTCCCGGCCCATGATCCTCTGCTCTTTGCCCTGATAATCACTGTCCTCCGTCACCCACAATGCACTGCGGCATCACTCACACACACGCACTGGGAGGATTAGAGAGAAAGACATCGACTCTCCTGAGACACACACACACACACACACACACACACACACCGGCGTAGTCCATTTGGAGATTGATATTATTGCTGAGAGCGAATTCAGTGTGTGTGTGTGTGAGAGAGAGAGAGAAAGCCAGAGGGAAAGAAAGACAGATAGAAACAGATAGAGAAAAAGAGACAGATAGAGACATAGAGAGAGAGCCAGAAAGACAGAAAAAGACAGAAAGAGAGACAGATGGAGAGAGACTGATAGAGAGAAACAGATGGAGGGATAGGCAGAGAAAGAGAGACTGATAAAGAGAGACAGATGGAGGGATAGGCAGAGAAAGAGAGACTGATGGAGAGAGACTGATAGAGACAGATGGATGGATAGACAGAAAGAGAGAGACTGATAGAGAAAGACAGATGGAGGGATAGACAGAAAAAGAGAGACAGATGGAGGGACAGACAGAGAAAGAGAGACTGATAGAGAGAGACAGATGGAGGGATAGACAGAAAAAGAGAGACTGATGGAGGGATAGGCAGAGAGAGACAGATGGAGGGACGGACAGAGAAAGAGAGAGACTGATGGAGAGAGACTGATAGAGACAGATGGAGGGATAGACAGAGAAAGAGACATGAAGGGATAGGCAGAGAAAGAGAGATGGAGGGATAGATAGAGAGACAGATGGAGGGATAGACAGAGAAAGAGAGACACTGATGGAGAGAGACTGATAGAGAGAGACAGATAGAGGGATAGGCAGAGAAAGAGAGATGGAGGGATAGATAGAGAGACAGATGGAAGGATAGGCAGAGAAAGAGAGATGGAGGGATAGATAGAGAGACAGATGGAGGGATAGGCAGAGAAAGAGAGATGGACTTGTAGACTTTCAGAAGGCATGACGGACTGCAGTCGCGTGTCGGAGGGAAAGTCTGCGCTATCGTTAGATCAGTGCAGCAGGGAAACGAGTGCGCGGTGAAAGAGGGATAGAAGAGGAGAGTGTGTGGTGAGACGGGCTGCTGTCCATCTCCGAGTCTGCGCACCATCTTCATCCACGTGCTGGAGATCTGCACGGCTTCAGGTCTCTCGCTCCACCACCCCCAGGGTCCTGCTGCCCCTCCCACAGCACGGGATCTTCAGAGGAACCTCTCCATCCTGGACGAGGACTGCGCTACAGCCAGCATCACGGAGTTCACACACTTCACCTCACACTGCGTCACACACATCTCCAGCACAACCCGTCACACACTTCACCTCACACTGCGTCACACACATCTCCAGCACAACCCCTCACACACTCTCCCCGCCGTAACCCTCGGCCGCACAGGGAGCTTTACAACTTCAGCTTCTACACAGCAAACTCCAAACTCCACAAAACACCAATCCCCAGTCAGGTCTGTCTGAACAACCTCCGTTCACTAATCCCACAATCGCTCCGTACCGAGCGCACCACTGACCAACCACCGAACCACAAGGCAGCAGGCCTGCTGATACAGCCCCTACGAATTCTGTACAAGTCCACTGAAAACTCAGCCGAGAGAGAGAGAGAGAGACAGAGAGAGAGAGAGAGAGGCAGAGACAGAGAGAGGCAGAGAGAGAGAGAGAGAGAGAGAGAGAGAGGCAGAGAGAGAGAGAGAGAGAGAGAGACAGAGAGAGAGAGATACAGACAGAGAGAGGCAGAGAGAGAGAGAGAGAGATACAGAGAGAGAGAGAGGCAGAGAGAGAGAGAGATACAGAGAGAGAGAGACAGAGAGAGAGAGAGACAGAGAGAGAGAGAGCGAGACAGACAGACAGAGAGAGAGGCAGAGAGAGAGATATAGATAGATAGATAGATAGATAGATAGATAGATAGATAGATAGATAGATAGATAGAGGGAGAGAAAGAGAGAGATACAGATAGATAGATAGATAGATAGATAGATAGATAGATAGATAGATAGATAGATAGATAGGGAGAGAGGGAGAGGGAGAGAGGGAGAGAGACTAACCCAGAAACTAGAATTACAGTAAAGCGTGAGATTATTATGGGATGTCTCACACAGAGAAGGACGTGTTCATTGCTGCAGTAAAATCTGCGTGAATAATAATAACAGTAAAAGTCACCTTCATAATGGGCCAGGCTTTATGACTGAAGTGCACTAACGCGCCCTACACATGCTGCCTAGCTAGGGAACTTTCTGCTGATTGGAACACACCCAGGAAACTGAGCATATATAAGGAAATAGTCATGGAGCTGAAGCACAGCATCTGTCATAACACATGTCTTACAACAAGCTCTGTGTGTGTGTGTGTGTGTGTGTGTGTGTGTGTGTGTGTGTGTGTGTGTGTGTGTGTGTGTGTGTGAATAAACTGCAGCACTCCATGGTGTCCTTTTCAATCCATATCTAATGCAAAAAACATGGACTTCTTCAAAGATACACAGCACACCGTGTGTGTGTGTGTTTGTGTGTGTGTGTGTGTGTGTGTGTGTGTGTGTGTGTGAGAGAGAGAGAGAGAGAGAGAGAGAGAGAGAGAGAGA
>CM074972.1:12398146-12410646 GCA_037577455.1 Pangasius macronema
TGGATGGGTTAAATGCAGAGCACAGATTCCGAGTATGGGTCACCACACTTGGCCACAAAGTCACTTCACTTCACTTCTGTAGTCACCACTGAGGGGATTCCTACATCGGCGCCGTTTGGTGAAACGTATTACAGGTGCTGATAAAGCGAGAGAATTCCGTCTTGCCGTACTATTTCAGTGACACGCCTTGCCCCTTTGACCACGAAGCAGAAGTGCTCATGTGTAAAACGGCATCTGATGAAGGACATGATCAAGCCTGCGTCCGAGCAGCTTTTCCAAATGATCAGCCTCAAGTCCAATCTTACATCATCGCGCCTCACGTCCGCGTCGGGTTAAAAGCCACCGAAACGGAAAGAGAGACAAGAGAAATGTCCGGAAAAAAACCCGTGAGTTTCCGAGCTTGTTTAAGGAGTGAAAGAGTGCGAGGGAGGATTCGTGGGAGGATAAGCATATTCACGTGCTTAAGAGATGCAGAGAGAGAGAGAGAGAGAGAGAGAGAGAGAGAGAGAAGATGAGCGGATCTACAGAACAATGAAGGAGAAGTGAATAAGACTCAAGAACGAAAAAGAAACACGTCCTAAAGAGCATTTCTGTTTTTTGCATATTTGCAGGAAAATGTCCAGACTGTTAAATAATAATAATAATAATTATTATACTCATTATTATTATTATTATTATTCTCATTATTATTATTCTCATTATTATTATTATTATTATTATTATGTCTTATTTTCTTGTAGCAGAAAAAGAAGTGGTCGTTCTGAAAGAAAAAAAACACACGTTTCTTTTCCTCGTTAGGTTCACTATAAAATTCCAGCTGATACTCGCAATCCTCTCATCATCTCCTAGAAAGTAGCAGGGGTCAAAGGTCACAGGCCAGGAGTATTGCCCTGTGATTGGTTGTGAGATGAGGTGGAGATTCTATTTGCACTTGTTCCTTGTTCAGACTCGTGAGCTAAGAGTCTGTCATCGTCTGAGTGGATGAGCTCATCACCTCGGCGAAGCCTGCGAGTTCGCCCTCGTCCCCTCGAAGGAGCCGACGTTTCGAGCGAGCTCAGATGGGCGGTCTTTTTTTTTTTTTAAACGAGTGGAACGCGGGCTTCATTACGACCCGTCGACCTGGCAGTAACGCTCTCTGTTTTTCAGCAGAGGAAGACAAATTCGCAGACATGACCCACGGATACGAAGCTAAAGATGGACGCTGAGAGGGCTGCATCAGGACTGTAGGAGCTTCCACACTTCCAGAACGTTCCCATTTGGTACAATGACTTAAATCGACGTTCCGTAAATGAAGGTCGCATCCAGAACGAGGAGTCAGAGACGGTCTTGGGTTTTTAACTCCAGCTACATTTCTCATAGAATCCTTATGAATTTTGTTGCTTTTGTCAAAGTGTTGTCATGAAGTCAGCCAGTGACGACCTTGACCTTGTTTTTCCTCCATTTCGTAGACGTAAGTGTGGGAGATCTGATTTCATTCAGACCCCGGTCCAAAAAAAAAACTCTCAGTGAATAAAAATAAACATTTTATGAAAACATCCCAGCTCGGAGCGTGTTTGTATTTATCAGCGGGATGGAATTCCGGTTCCGAGCCTCGATTAGCTTCAAGGTCGTTTATACAGAAACGCAGATCCGGAGCGTTCTACTTCAGCAGCCTCGAACCAGCAACGGCGGAGACTGGCAGGAAGGAAATGAGGCTCGTGTTAATAAAGAAGATCAGCATTTTCTCTTTATCTTATCTTTGTGGAAAGAAGAAAGGGGGAGATGGAAGAAGAGGGAATTCGGCGGAGTGGATGAGTGTGGTGTTCTCTGGTCGGCTTGCTGACATTATTCTTAATTTAATGACCACAGATGTAGCAAATCGATGCTAACAGAAGCTGTGTGGTTTATTAGCGTGGTGTTGCCCTGGCTCGGAGATGGATGGATGGATGGATGGATGGATGGATGGATGGATGGATGGATGGAAAATTGCCAGGCAGCAAAGTTTCCTGAGAAACAGGAAAGCTGTAAATCAGTGAAATATCCAACCTACTGTACAATCGGAAGAAAAGGTTAAAATCCAGGACACATCGAGGACGAGAGAGAGAGAGAGAGAGAGAGAGAGAGAGAGAGAGAGAGACTGCACACGTCTCTCAGCTAGAGCTCTTACCCGTCTGGATTTAATCTCCTTCACGTAAAGAGGAAGAAGGAACTCGGAGACGCCTTCTAACCTCACGCCTTCTTTGGTGACGCGTAGGTTGCCCATCCCGTCCTGGAAAACAGAGAGAGGGAGGAATGTGGTGAGAGACGAATAATCGCACCTCGGATGAACGGAAAGACACTCATTATCCACTTCGCCGTGTTCTCCGCCTCGCTGGCGTTCCCGACTCCCGCCCGGTGTTCCCGGGATCAGCTCCGGATCCGCCTCCTCCCTGACCAGGATGAAGACATGCTGAAGATGAACGAATGAACGAACGAATGGATGAATATTAACTGTTAAAATGGTTTATATTATATGATATGCATATTATTTGATTTTGACTGTAATAACAATTACATAATTATGTATATATAATTATCATAAATAATACACTATATCTACATTTATGATGTTTTCTCTCTAATCATTGACCAGCTTCTACTTAACCAAGTGATCGTAAGTAATATATTTAATGTTTAAAATAAATCAATAATGAATACGTTTTTTTTATTATGGATATTGATTATTTATAATAAATAATACATTTATTTTTATTTCCTTTTTTTCTGCCTCTCATTTCTTCTCTGCTTCCAAACGTCCTGCACTCGCTCAGCGCGAGATCTCCGCTAACAGGATGAAGTCACGCGCTACACACTGCGTCCGCACCAGGACGAGTTAAACTGAGAGAAATAAAACTAATACTGCTGAATAAATCAGAACGGCTTGAGCGAGAGAGAGAGAGAGAGAGAGAGAGAGAGAGTGAGAGAGATCTAGAGAGGGAGAGAGAGAGAGAGAGAGAGAGAGAGAGGGAGAGAGAGAGAGTTGCATTTCTCACCAGATTTAATAATCATAAGCGTATCAGGAGGTCAGACTTTATATGAGTCGCTTAACAAACTGAGGTTAAGTGTGCAACCGGCTCGGGGACACACACACACACACACACACACACACACACACACACACTGTGGATCGATACCTTATTGAATTCCAACAACCTTCAGTGGCGCTGCTTTTAAAAATTTATGTAGTGGAACTGAGGAAACTAATGCAAAGGGTGTCCACACACACACACACACACACACACACAGACAGACACACACACACACACACACACACACACACACGCACAGGGAGGTGAGGTAATGCACAGAGTATGGATTGATCTGACGGACTGAGTGAGTGTTAAGTACATGTCTATCTGCTGTGACTGAGCCTGACAACACACACACACACACACACACACACACACACACACACACACACACACACAGTGAGACACAGACGGTTTGAATTGAGAGAAAGACAAAGCAAGAGAGAGATAAAGTGAGATAGAGAGACAGAAATAGTGACAGATATATATATATATATAGAGAGAGAGAGAATCTAAAAAAGAAAGAAGAAAGGGGAGTGAAAGATGATGAAACATTCAGGAACTCACAGGAACCGAGAGAGAAAACATCAAGCATGAAAGAAAGAGACACACACACACACACACACACACACACACATACACACACACGCACACACACATGTTCAGAAAATAATGACATATTTATTACATTGTATTAGCTGTAAGCAATATAATTTTTTTTTAAATAATAAACCAGCTATACCTAACAAACACCAAGCCATCCACACACACACACACACACACACACACACACACACACACACACACACACACACACACACCTGCAAATATCAAATCTCTTTCATATAGATGACTAATGCAACATTTCCTGTTTTCATTTTCTCTCGCTGCAAAAAAAATCATTTTAATGAGACCTGAAATGCTCTCCTTGCACACACACACACACTCACACACACACACACACACACACACACACACACACTCACACAGAGACACACAATCTGTCCTTTTGCTCCTTCGACCCATGACATTGAAAGTTAATAAACTATCTCGGAGCAATCGTTCAAACGCGAGCCGTTATTCATCAAACCCATAATAAGGCGAGTGAACGGAAGGCGTGCGGAACTGATCGCTTCAACCTTAATGTCACTCGCTTCGTAAAACTTCATTTCCTAAACGATACGGAACGAGCTTGGCGTGGAGTGGACTCATCCGGACGCTCCGCCGCGCCTCACGCACCGTTTCCAGTGTGATGATGTCACCAGGACACAGTGGCTAACGCTGATCATGGATTACACCACAGTGCTCCTGAATGCTGGACTGTGATTGGTCAGGTGGACTGTGATTGGTCAGGTGGTGCTGATTAATTTTCCAGAACAGCAGCTCTGACAGTAGTGTATCGTAAATCACAGGTTGATATTAATGCGCTCGTTCTAATACGTTATCGTTTCTATAGCAACGGCTCATCCACAGGGGACCCGTAGACGTGCTTTGTGTTTTCTTAATTTGCATAAATAAAGTAAATATACTGCACTTCTTGCATAACTGCAACTGTGCACAAAGATTTATTTTATTTTGTTTTGTTTCGACTGTATCTCCTTCCTTCTTCTTCAGTCTCTCTCCCTCCATCTTCCGTCATCTTATCTTACTCTCCATCTCCTTCTTTCTCTCGTTCAGAGCCCTTAACACCAATCAGGATCTGAAAGGTAGCATCCCCCAGGGGCTTGTGGGGTATCGTTCGCCAAATGGAGGCTGACCGCCAGCGTAAATTGAGTCAGGAAAGGCTTTCGGGAGAAAATGGAGGGAAATGGATAGACACGTAATTCCTGACACATTTATTTTATCTACTGCTGGTCTCCTTGGTGGCAGATGGTGGATATTACGGGCTACAAGGCTGAAGAGGCCATGGGGAGATTTTTTTTTTCTTTTCTGTTGGTAATCACAACGGGACAGTTTTGCCCTCTGAATCAGCATCAGCACACATTTACTCGTGTCTCGTAGCAAAGCCGCTTTCCATCACAGGCAGCTGTTCTGAAAGCAACACCTCCGTAATGCTGTAACAGGCTGTTTCTCTGTCCTCGTGAGCACCAGAAATTGCACAAATGCATGGAACCGAAAGCACATTTTCACCTCAGCAGCTGCCATATTATGGTCTATGTTATGGTCTCACAAATATACGTCCATCGCTACTTTGGTACATTTTGGGCTCCCAATCATCGAATTACTACCCAAAAGCAAATCTTTGTTTTTCTTATGTATGCTTTCGGTTCTGCTAAGAAAAATTACAAATAAATCATTCTCTTCCCATACTTCCAAACCTGAGGGCTTTGAACCCTAAAATGCCTTAAACATAGAGAATTTACCGATGTGTTCATCCGCCATGCCAACTTTTTAGCTTCTCTTTTTCCGTCCTCTCACTCAACCCTGAGCCCAGTCCCCAAAAAGGGTTTTAACTGTACCTTTGAGGGCACAAACGCTTGCCATATGCTTACATCCTTACTTTTATATCTTCTTAGAGACTAAGAAAAGTGACTGAACCTTAAGAACAAGTGTTGTATCCTAGAGAGTGCATTTTCTCTCTTTGAACCTTAAGGAACCTATCCTGATTCTTACCAGCTTCTTCTGCCTTCCACAAACCCACAAAATGCTGCTCTCATTCTGAGGTCTACAAGCTCCTATTCTGAACCACATCCCACTTTTGAAATTTCAAAGGAAGAAAATATCCTGCTCTCAGACTAAGCTCTGCAACCTTCTACTACCATCCAAATCCCACTCCCGACTCCTGCACTCTAACTGAGGCCTACAAACAAACAGATCTTACCAAATGATCCCACTCCTGCCATCCTGAGGCTCACAATCTCCTCTTGATGTAAGGTCTACAATCTTTGGCTCCTATCATGATCTCAGTCCTGCAACCTTGAGGATCCAAATCTCCTGCTCCCAATCTAAGCTTTACAAGCTCCTACTGCCAATGTTGTTAGGGCCACAATCCCTTGCCTTCATCCAGAGGTCTACAGATTCCTATTCCGAACCAGATCCCACTCCTGCTCTCCTGGGGCTCAAATTCTCCTGCTCTCTTTCTGATGTCTTACCCACCAGACCACTCATGAGGTCTACAATCATCTGCTCCTATCCCAACCCCATTTCTATCATCCTGAGGCTCACAACAACTTGCTCATGATCTAAGCTCTACAAGCTCATACTGCCAACAATATTCTACCTCCTCCTGATATCCTGAGGGGCACAAAACTCCAGCATGCAGCCTTGACTCTACAACCTTCTATTCCCAACAGTCTTACCATCCTGTGAGCCAGAATGTTCTGCACCTGCCCCAAAGCCTTTAGTTGTTTTTTTTTGCTCCTATCCAGACTTTAATCCTGCCATCCTGAGGAACACAAAATCTTCCCATTCTACAAGAGGACTACAAGTTTCTGCTTCCTTGTCCTTGATTGATTAATGAATTCTGACCAACCTGTCATCTTTACCTACATTTTGTGGATTTGAAAGCTGTGCTAGAAATTTATGTAGGCAACAGCCACTGGGACACTTTCTTTTCCAGGAAAGGAAAGGTCAAAATAAAGACAAAGACTGGTAAGACAAAGAGAGTCACTCACCACTGTGAAGTTCATGACCTTCAGGATCCAGATGGTGAGTGCAAGATTGACAATCATGGTGACAAGGAGGAGGAGGATGAAGAAGTAGAGACAGCGTTTACGCCAACCATAGATGCCCACTGGGTATGGAGCAGGGCAACCCGGCCTCTGCAGGGCGCTCGGCTGGGACGCCAAAATATACTGCTCCTGCGTCATCTAACGAGAGATGAGAGAGAGACAGAATCTAGTTGGCATATATACAGTACACAACTGTTCTATTTTAGTGCTGAGAAGGTTGTGAGTTCAAGTGCAACTGAGATCTTCAAGCGCTCAGTGCTTGGTTTAATTTCTAGCTCACTGAATCTCATGGAATGAAAGTTAATGTGATGGAACTAAGATCACATCAATGTATTAATATAAATTTGCATGAGCCAATGCTATGAATGCCTAGATAAGGTTATTCATGATTGAGGTTAAGATGAAGGGAGTTTATATCATTACAATACTAAAGAATTTTGTGGCATCTGTGTCATCATGTCTGTGTTAACTAATCTGTTGAGATTAATTTAGTTACAAACGTTTTTGAAACATCAATAGTTCATGAATAAATGAATAGAATAAATAAATGGACTTGGATGCAATCTCAAAACCTATGCAGGATCATGAATGGTCTTTTCCATCGCAGTCGAACAAAAGAAAAAAATGACAGGTTAACTTTGCTACTGCAACGTATAGTAGATGGAGGCAGGGAGGTTGCAAGTCCATGAGACGCAGCAGGGGTCAAGGCTCAGGCAGGTAGGCTTATCACAAGCATTTCCAAATCCATAGGTCAGATAAGCCTGAAGTAGAACTCAAATAACTAACCCTCGGTAACATACGAAATAGTCGATTGAGAGTTTGTTTCGATGACATAAGCTAATTAGGGGCTCGAACACAGAACAGGTGCACACATTAGGATAACAAACCAACAATGACATAGCAGGGGCAGAGACAGGAGCAAAGACAAAAAAGGCACCTAGAGAAACACAAACAAAACAAAAAAACAAACACCTGCAGCACAACTCTTTACTACATACAATACACTCGTAACTGAAGTAACAATTTCATTACGCTCTAAAAGATCTCACCCAGAATTTTGTATGAAAGAAGTTATAATTAATGCCGCGAGTGCTCCACTCTTCATTCTAACCTCAACCAATTGTAGCTTGACATATAAATCCACTTGTAGGGATTTGCGATTGTGAGACACTGTTGACTTCTTGCTGAACGGTACTTAACTCATTATGGTTCACACTTGTGCTCTGTGCTGCAATACTCTTGAAACGTTGAAATGATTGAAAGAATGCGGCGTGTGAGAAAGGAAAAGACAGCACATATGCAAGCAAGAGAGCAAAGCGAGAAGAGAGAGGTGAAGGACTTGGACTCTGCTGCAGGCAGTTTGTTGGAGTCATTCTCTACACTCACTCTACACACCTGCACTCGTTCTCCTTTAACCTTAAAACGAATGAACATTCTTGAAGGACTATAATGTATATTAGAGATTACGGAGTAGATTATAGACCTCCGTTAGGGCCCGATGTACCGCTCATATGGATCACTGCACTCTTTTTTAAAAATAGCAAGACCGTGATGGTAAAGGAGGACGACACGGAGGCTCAGAAAATCAGCAGGATTTGCCAGGTGCTACGATAAAAAAAAGTATTTCTGCATGTCTTTTATATCTTTTATGAAAACAGAATAAGGTGCCAGAGAACACATTTTCACCAGAGAATAACTGATTTGTTTTCCGGGTCAACTCTGTTCACTCTGAAATGTACTGCAGTTTTTTCATATTTGGATTAATGGATATACATGAAAAAAATTAAATTGCCTGTTTCATTGCATACCAAAACAAAAAACAAACAAAAAGATGATTTCTCATTTTCATTTTCAAAGGACAAACAGAAAAACACAACACACACGGGCCGGTGAATCGTCAGTAATTTTTTCAAATGTGGTTGTGGAAAAAAAAGCTCTAACCAAAAACTCCACTGCTCATCTCGACTTTTTTTTCCTCCTAGTTGGCTTCTTATGAATATGAAGTCGTGAGCCCGTTTCAGCGTGAAGTGTGTGCTAGTTCCATACATATTCATGGTGTGTGAATCAATGCGTGTGGGTGTGAAAGAGTTTGGAGGAGTTATTAATTGTTCATAGCCATTTGGAAGCAACAGGTCACACGCTTTCTCTCTCTCTCTCTTTCCCTCCCTCTCATTTTGCTTGAAGTCTTTCGCCTCTATAAATATCCTGCATTAGGAAAGCAGAAATACAGCTCTTTTTCTTCCCCTACCTCCTCTGCCCTCGACTCCCACTCACTCTCCATCGGTAGTGTTTTCTCAGGCCAGGCAACTTCTACTTGTGCCTTTTGGAATCTGAAGTTATTTTTCCTCCTGTCACATTGCCAACTCTGCTATTTCTCTATTCTTTCCTTTTAGTGTAATACTTTCCTCCCTCATTTCTCAAATTGATCTGACAAGCAAAAGATCTATCACTCTTCTCTAAAGCTCCCCGTCGTTAAGGGCCTCTGGACCAAACAGCTCACCTGAGCCTTCAATCAACTAGATTACAGCTGCTGACCACACTGAAACTGTGTGTGTGTGTGTATATAAGAGTCCTCGTCTGCCTTGCCTGCATTTTTCTTTCCTAAGTAGCCAAGAGTGAAAAAGGCCTTCCATTATAAACCTATAGCTATTAGGTACGTTGCTTTGGGAATTACCACTCGAAAGTGGGCCATTTTGTCAGTCCATTTGGTCCTGAGTTCTTCTCCAGTGCTAACGAGGGCTAAACTGACCTTGGTTATGTCTCCATGTTTCCATTTATAGGCAGCCAAAGAAAGGTACTCTCTTAGATAGGGTGCATCTAACAAAACTGACCTTTTGTCAGTCAAAATCCAGTGTTGTATTCAGGCACCATATCCTCTGGATACATTTCAGTTTGCTGTCAAGTCAAATCCAAGCCAACTAACCCTCACTAGAGACGCATCGATACCGATACTGATATCTGTACTGGTCTGATACTGTGCTTACTATGTGACATATACCTAGTGTACGTCGTCATGCTAATGAACAGACGACACAAAATGAAAGCAATCTGAACTGTCATGATGGCAATCAAAGCAAAGCGGACAGCAAACTGTGCTCTGTGAACACATCAAGAGGAGGCACCTTCCTACAATAAAAGTAACCTGATAAAGCATCTCAAACATAAAACCCAGGACAAGGAGTTCTTCGCTAGCGGCACACATCAGCAACCATCGCTACAGCAAACACTGGCTAGGCGAGGAAAATAATGTCTACACACGACATTAGGTGAGTGAAAATAACAGCTCTTATGTTTTAGTATGTTAGTCTTGATAACCAGCCACTGTCAGTCTTTGACAACATGGGATTCTTACGCAAACAAAAATGTACTTTACTTACAGCTGTACAGAAGCACTTCCCAAGGTGAAACAAAACCCACAATTATCCACTGCAACCCTACTCCAGCCAAGCTAACTAATGTAGCTAGCTAATGCACTTCATTTAAATTAACTCTCTATACATTATTAAGAATGAGCCTAATAGCATAAGTGTATGAACAAGTATGTGTGTGCTTTTCATGGCCATTGTTTAAACCGGGGGAAACATAACATGATCACCCTGATTGATTAGTACTACATAAGGTACACAATTTGTTATCTTGCTTGACTGAAAAAAAAAAAACTGTAGTGATGCATCCCTATTCAGAACCAAGTCTAAGGTTGCTCAAACCATGTCTAAGACAAGTCCTGAATGGAGTCTTGGGAAGAGAAGAGGTAAGGCTCTTTCTACTTTAGCCAGGGGCCTAAATTCTAGTATCATTTGTCTTGAAGAAGCAGCTAGTTTCATCATATTTATGCTGGTCATATATGATAATACAAGATTCAGTTCCATATTAAGCCCCAAGTAACTTTGTCAGAGGGAAATTCACTAGCAGCAAGTTAGCCATTTTGCCACTCCAGTTGGGCCTTGAGTCCTCAGTCACAGGGGCAATATGTACTGTGGCTCTGTCCCAAATCTTATATCCTATATATCCTATATTTTCAGGCCAGATGCCAAGGCCATTAGGTTCCAATGCAAGGGCCATGACTAAAAAGACTGACTGATTTTTCCCATGTAAATACAATATTTTAGTAAAACCTATTATCCTCAAATAAGAAACACTCAAGTCCAAGTCAAGAGTGAAGACGGCCACGTTCACATCCATTTCCCTAAGCTGCTGCTCAAGCCAATTCCAAATCAACTCCCAAATGGTGTCCCAAGTTAAAGCCCAAGTCTCATGAGCTCGAATCCAAGTGGAGCCTCAGGTCACAGTGATAAATGAGTTTGTCAAGTCAAGAAACTTATTTCTTCATTTAGTTCATGACTCAAGTCCTAAAAAACTGTTCTGTATTCATGCCACTTATCTTCAAGTTCAAGTCTCAGGGCCACGCTTACTGAGTATCAAGGAAGCCGGTCTCAAGTCCAAGTCAAGTCACAAGTCAACTCCTCTTATGTCTAAGTCTGGTTTTAAGGCATGATTTCAAGTTTGAGTCAAGTCTCTAATCAACTCCCTAATCATTCTCAAATCCATGCTGAGTATCGAGGCAACTGCTCTCAAGTCCAAGCCTGGTCAGCTCCATTTAAGTCAGATGTGTCAGTCTCAAGTACCAAGTTAGTGTCTCTAATGTCCAAGTCAGGTCTCAAGGCAGCTCTGCTTAAGTCCAATTTGAGTCTGAATCAGCTGCTCTAAAATCCAAGTATCAAGTCAGTCCTTCTTATTAGTAATTCATGCTTCAAATCATCTAACCCTCACAGCCAAGTCATGTCCAATGTCCCTAAACTGCTAGTCAAACCCAGTCTTAATCAAGTCCCATACAGTGTCTCAAGTTAAGGCCCAGGTTTCGTAAGTTCAAACCCAAGATAACTGATAGATAAATGAGTTCATTAAGTGATACGTCATAGAAAGTTTCACATAAGTCATTTCTTAGTCATTCTTAGTCTGGAACTCAATTAAATCATCAATATAAACACCATGTCACAAAACAATATCAATTAATAATAAAACGAGGACAATTATTATGAAAGAAGAACTGATGGATCACTGGGTTCCCGGGTGAATATCACAAAATCCCTTAATCACTGTATGTCTTTGTAAGATGTTCTGAACATTTGTCTTCTTTAGCTGGAAAAAGTCAAAGGGCTTAAACAATCTGAATTAAAATTACAAAAATGTACGCATGTGTGTACCTAGCAGGAGAGACGAGATCCTCCACACAAGGCAAACAAGGCTGGAAAATATCACACAGCCTTCCGTGCTTCCTCTGAATCAATAGCAGAATGATACTAGCTTCAGTTCTGCATGTCGAACTTGTGAGTGCCCAGGCGCTAACTCTGAGTGGAATTAACAAATCGATACATCATTTAAAAAAGGTCATAGAAGCCAGGAACATAATTTAATGCAGGGCAGCCGGCAGCGGAAGATTTACAGCTAATTAAACCGTGCCATCACTGAGCGGGCCCTTTGCAGCCACAGGTACCTGCCTTCGAGTTTCATCTGTAGTCACAGAGTGTATGTGGTATGATGTATGATTGGTTAGTTTGGAAGCTAATTATCCAACCTGAGGTTGTACAAAATTTGATTGAACTTTTTTGAGAATGAAGTCATAAGTAAGGCTATGATTACTAACTCTGTCCCACATACTCACCTTAATTTTACATATGACGAATACTTAAGCAGCTAGGTTGGGGATTGGGAGTGAAATAATAAGGTCCATGTTAATAGCCCATGTTTATCTCAACTACCCTGTAAATATATACAGTATGTA
>CM074972.1:12415646-12422411 GCA_037577455.1 Pangasius macronema
TGCCTGTCTTTCTTTCTTTCATTCTTTTTCATAAATTGAATGTGTGGCAAGGTGTGTGTGTGTGTGTGTGCTCGCGTGTGTGTATGTACATGTGTATGTGTGTGTGTGTGTGTGTGTGTGTGAGAGTGTGTGCATGCGTGAGTGTAAGCGTGTGTGTGTGTGTGTGTGTGTGAGAGTGTGTGTGTGTGTGTGTGTGTGTGTAAGAGTGTGTGTGTGTGAGTGTGAGCGTGTGTGTTCACTGAACTTGTTTATGATTATGATAATGAGTTTTGTGTGATTATGGAAACTAATTGTAAAATTAAAAAGGAAAAAAAATGGTAATTGCCGTCGCTGAAATACCGAAACAAGGTCACACAAGCGCACACACACTCACACACACACACTCACACACACACACACATACACACACACACACACACACTTTCTCTTCATGTTTGAAGCAGCAGCCTGTATATTTTCTTCCGTCGCCATAGCGATGTGGTGTTTTAATGAGCTTTCAGTGGGATTTGCTCCTACACTCGAACGTTAACGACAAAAAAGCCCACACAAGTACGTCATGCCTCGTTATGCTAACGAACTCCACAACTTAAACGAGCCACCATTTACAAGGTCAAAGGTCACTGGCTGCTCATAAAACAAGGAACCTTGTGAGGTAGAGATGACCATCGCTCCTCTGAAGTTTCTCCTTTAAACACGTTAGAGAACTGTACTCATACTGATGACTGGTGGTCATGAGGTTAAAGGTCACGGGCTCTCCATGTCCTCATAGACACAGAGAAACGCAAACGTGTCATGCTTCGTTATGCTAACGAGACCCGGGCGCCATTAAATATCAGACGATCCTCAATACAGTATTTACTCCTGAACATGCTGTGATTCATTATGCTAATTACGCTCTAGGATCAGCAGGTCAACTAGCACAAGAAAGCTAACCTAGCAAGTGAAACGCTAATCTAGAATCTGAAAGCTAACCTAGCAAGTGAAACGCTAATCTAGAATCTGAAAGCTAACCTAGCAAGTGAAACGCTAATCTAGAGAGTGAAAGCTCCAAAGCTTAGCTGAATTATAAGATATAGAAATGTGTTAAACTATGAAATGCAAATGAGAGAATGGTGAATATTCTCTACCACACACACACACACACACACACACACACACACGGAGCATGACCACACGTGGGCGAGTGTTGCCGTTAACAACAGCGGAATTAAACGTCCTGTTTGGACGAGTGTAAGGACAATTAGCGCCATTGATGGAGCACAAAGTTGCTTCCTAATTAACAGGAAGCCACAACAGCTTCTTAATAACACACACACCCACACACACACAAACACACACACACAAACATATACATACACACACACACACAAACATACACACACACACACAATCACACATGCACAGGACTTTACAGAAACCACTACAGTGGAATTGTGGGTCGGAAAACAGTTTGTACTGCCAACGGATTAGCGCTATTGAATATGCAAATGAGCTCAATCTAATGGGCGGGGCTAAGGGGAGGTATAGATATAGAGACACAGATGGAGAGGGACAGATAGAGAGAGACAGATAGAAATAGATAGAGAGAGACAGATAGAGATAGATAGAGAGGTACAGATAGAGAGAGACAGATAGAGACAGACAGATAGAGAGAGACAGACAGAGAGGGACAGATGGAGAGGGACAGATAGAGAGAGACAGATGGAGAGGGACAGATAGAGAGAGACAGACAGAGAGGGACAGATGGAGAGAGACAGACAGAGAGGGACAGATGGAGAGGGACAGATAGAGAGAGACAGACAGAGAGGGACAGATGGAGAGGGACAGATAGAGAGAGACAGACAGAGAGGGACAGATGGAGAGGGACAGATAGAGAGAGACAGATGGAGAGGGACAGATAGAGACAGATAGAGAGAGATGGACAGAGAGATAGATGG
Source organism: Pangasius macronema (assembly GCA_037577455.1). Classification (NCBI taxonomy): domain Eukaryota; kingdom Metazoa; phylum Chordata; class Actinopteri; order Siluriformes; family Pangasiidae; genus Pangasius; species Pangasius macronema. The sequence continues at coordinate 12,417,584 of CM074972.1, forward strand.
AGAGAGAGAGACAGAGTTTTCTATAACTGCATGTCTCAATGTCGCTTATCACTCAAACACAACACCCAATGATTTTTTTATATTGAAAAATAGGTGAATAACAACATAAATTACAACACCTTGTAGGTAATTTGTTCACTCAAGGACAAAAGTGAATGCCTACTGCAGCTATAAACAGTCGTTCCCCCTCTCTCTCTCTCTCTCTCTCTCCTCACACGGGGCGCCAATACTTCCACTGTGATTAACTCTCTTCTGAAATAATGGAAGTTACTCTGCCAGAAAAACCAGCTTTAACTCTGACTGTTATAACGCACTGACACTGGAGACTCCTTCCACACGTCTCCTCACGGAAAACTCCGCCATATCGACGTGAATGAGCCGTTACTATAGAAACGAGAACGTAGCAGAACCAGCGCTTGAATATAAACCTGTGATTTGTAGCTGCGCTACTTTCCGAAACCGACTCAACACCTTCTGACCAATCAGAATCCAGCGTTCTGAATCCAGCAGTCATAGCACTTCATATCCCGGAATTCCGAGTCACATCCCGGCGCTTAGCGAGGACGTAAAACACATCACATACAACCAAGAGGCGCCGTACATCAACGTTAAAAAAACTGTAACACAAAAATATCACCGCCGTCTAATTCCACACACACACACACACACACACACACACTCATACACACACCAATTAGCATAGAAACCTAGCACACCACCTTGACACGATGTCTACGCTAACCGCTAGTGATTGGCGGCTCCTGTTTTAGCAACTGGTTAGCAGCAGGTTAGCGGGTCATGACTAGCGTTTGCAAATTAGCCGCTAATTTACATCAATCACTATAGAAATAAGGAACATTCAAGCAAGTATTAGTGTTAGCTGTGGCTTTAGAACACACACACACACACACACACACACACACACACACACTAGATCAGTAGAGAGCAGGTGGCTGTAGTGTGGCTAGTGTTCATGGTTCATCTGGCACAGGTCACTGAGACACACACACACACACACACACACACACACACACACACACACACACTCCCCAAGGAAACTATTTTTACAATAAAAGTCTTTTTTTAATCACACAGTTCACTGAAACTGTCTAAAAAGGCAGGTTTAAGACGAAAACACATGCACACACACACACACACTCACACACACTCACACACACACACACACGCACACACACACAAACACAAACACACACACACACACTGGAAAGCTTTCCTGGATAGGAGCAGATAGCATCTGGCTATCACCAGGCTTTCAGATCCAACTATGCAGCTGTGTGTGTGTGTGTGTGTGATTATTTTTAATTCTATGTATCTATGCACTACACACACGCTAATCTTGTGTAATCTTACGTCATGGAGTGTGTGTGTGTGTGTGTGTTGTTTGCTTGTGTGTGAGAGAGAGAGAGAGTGTGTGTGTACACGAGTGTCTGTAAAAGTAGCTTTAGTGCTTTTGCTTGGTCATTAAAGCTAGTCACTAGTTACCTTAGATTAGCGATAGCATTTGTGCTTAGCCGTTAGCATTGCTAACTCAGTTTTACAGCAAACATTTAGTTAAAATATATAATTTTTAAAAAGTTTCTGACTTTCAACAGAATCATTAGTTTGTTTTTGTGTATTTTTCTCACTTTTCTCACCCGATGTTATCTCACACTCGTACACGTTAGCGCTCTGAGCTTCATCTTTATGATTAGCTCGTTTGCTAGCATTCTGACAAAATTTAGCGTTACTGATTTTGACCTGAGGAGTTGCTACGCGAGTTAGCATGTAGCGTCGTCAGTTTGAGCGCGAAGCCGAGAATCCTTTCAGCGTCGCGAGACAGTTAGCATCGCGCTACTGATTTCTGAACCATGAGAGAAACGACACCGGGCTCCTGCTGCCGGATTGATGCTAGCAGAGAATTAGCACCGATCTGGAGGGAAAAAATCGAGAGATTGTTTCTTCTTTTTTTTTTTATCATCTAAGATTTAAGCACATGGTGGAAAAGTTCATAAATAATTCAAAGAATGTTAGCATACTACTACATGAAATAAAGTTAAGTTGTAATATAAATATATGTAAATATATAAAATATTAGCTAATTGTTTTTTTTTATTATTTATTTATAATTAATTTAAACTTTTTTTAGGCAATACAGTGAAGAGGATACTAAAATAAAAAGAAACAAAAAGAAATAAATAAAGCAATAAAAAATTGAAAAAAATACAGTTTTGTGCATAAACAAACAGCTGCTTATTTATTTATTTATTTATTCATTCATTCATTTATTCATTAATAAATATAAAATTTAATAAATAAATAAATAAATAAATGTGAATGTAACTCCTTTAACATTAATATTAATAAATAAATAACATTAAAAAAATAATTAATTTTGAATGTAAACTCCTGTTTTTTTTGTATTAAAAGGAGATTTTTTTTTTTTTAAAAAGTGTGTTTCCTTCTGTTAAATATAAGTAAATAAGTAACATTAAAAATAAATAAATAATTCTGAATGTGAGCTTCTGTTGTTTTTTTGCATTAATATAAGATTATTAATTTAAAATATGTGCTTCCTTCTGTTCCACTTTGCTACTGGGTGAATTCGCAGCTTTAATGGACATTTACTCCGTAAAACAACTCGTAATAATAAAAATGATGACATTTCTGAAGATAAAAACTTTGCTAGTATCCATCTGTGTTTGCTAAAACTTCCACCTATTAGCCATTACTCCAGTGCCAGATGACGGAAAAAAAAAACAGCATGTCTTACGAGAAGTTTTGTTGTTAATTACTCCCCAAATCTTGTTTTCCCGTTGAGATGGTGTGCGACTCGCTCGCCAGCGGGACACGCTCAGCTGATTCGCCGCTAATTCAGCTTGTTAGAAATGATTGCTTTGTTATCACTGCCGGAGCTCGGTGCGAGAGCCTCGTGAGCGATGTAGCGCTATGGCGCATTAGTTCTAATGAACTGCTCCATATGCTCCGAATCTCCTCCGGATGAGCGACGTGAATGAATACAGACACACGCGTGTGCGGCGCTTCAGGTTCTGCTGCTCGCCGCTCGAACCGTCCTGAGGAACTGAAATTGACGTCATTATGCTTCGGCCCTCTGAGAGGCTTCTGTCGAAATCATACATAATGACATAATTGCAGCCATTCAGCGGCGCCATTACACTGTCGTCTGTACACCTTTTACATCCCGTACCATTTCCATGCTTCTGTCAAAACCCCTGACGTGACACCGTCTCTGTATCAAAGCTCTGAACTCATCAGATTCCAACCTGAACTACCCTCAACATAGAGCAGGTAACACGCTAATCCAACTTCTAACCAATAAATTACACAGTCTCCTACTCTAACGATGCTAACAAATTAAATTACATTCTGAACTAATTTCATGTTAGTCCACTTTAAACTAAACATGCTAATCCACCCTGAACCAATCAGAGTTCACCAGATTCCATGTTAAAATACTCTGAACCAATCAGATTCCACTCTAATCCACTGTAGACCAAGAAGGTCCCATGTTAATCCATTGTAACCCAACTAGGTAGCATGCTAATCCACTCTGAATCAATCAGATCCAATTGTAATCCAACCTGAACCAATCAGATTCCATGCTAATCCCATCTGAACTATTAAAATCCCATGCAAATCAACTTTGAACCAATCAGATTCCATGCTAATCCACTGAGATTCCATGTTAATCCTCCTTTAACCAATTAGACACCGTGCTAATACACTCTGAACCAACCAGATGTCACGCTAATCCACTCCTATCCAATCAGATTCCACTCTAGCCCACTGTAGACCAATAAGGTCCCATGTTAAGCCATTGTAACCCAACTAGGTAGCATGCTAATCCACTCTGAATCAATCAGATGTCATGCTAATCCACTCCTATCCAACCAGATGCCTTATTAATCCATTCTTATCCAACCAGATGCCATGCTAATCCACTCCTATCCAACCAGATGTCATGCTAATCCACTCCTATCCAACCAGATGNCAGATGCCATGCTAATCCACTCTGAACCAATCAGATTCCATGCTAAACTGCTCGCCTATTCGCTAAAATAGCATAAACATTTCCATTTTAATTTATTATGCTTCTACAGTGATTATTTACAAAAAAAAACCCTGTATGATGCAGAAAGAGTTTTTTGGTGAAACTTTGGTAAATAACAGCAGTAACAAGTCTCATGTGGTTAAATAACAACATTAATGAGACTCCTCACAGCAAATTAGATGTGCTCACTAAAAAACAAACAAAAAAAAACAGGCTTGACATTGCACTACAGTTTCCCTGGAAACAGCTTCTCATCTCACCCCATAACCTATCCGGATCCATAGTATCGACGTTTCTCTTTCTGCTAGCTTCAGTTTTTATTTTTCGCTTTAAAAAAAAAACAAGGTGGGAATTCTGCGGTCCAGCCGGGGAGCCTGAGCTGAAGACGGAGCAGATGGTTGGAGTTTTTAATCACCACCCTGCAGCTCTCAAATTCAAATGAGCCTTACTGGCATGGCGCTAGCAAGATACAGCGTTTGGTAAAGCATTTCCTTATCAAATACTTCATATCAAAGATTCAGAAATGCATTTATACACACACACACAAAACAAAAGTATGTACACCCCTGACCATCACTTCCATATGTGCCTGTTGAACATCTCATTCCAGATTTATTCCGCTGTGTTTGTGTTATAATGAGCTCGACTCTTCTGGGAAGCTTTCCACTAGATGTTGGAGCGTGGCTGTGGGGATTGGTGTTCATTCAGCTACAGGAGCATTAGTGAGGTCAGGCGCTGATGTTGGGATGTCGAGGAGGT
>CM074972.1:12458260-12468260 GCA_037577455.1 Pangasius macronema
TGGGATTTCAATCACCAACCTTCATCCCAGGCATTAATATAGCCAAATAGCTGTGGAGACACACACACACACACACACACACACACACACAAACCAAATTCATCACATTCATGGATACATAAGCTTACTCTCGAGGCACATCGAGGGAGAATAGTACAGGAATAAAGAGAGAGAGAGAGAGAGAGAGAGAGAGAGATGGGCAGAGGGCTTATTTCATTAGCTGAGCTTGTCTTATGCTAATGCAGGTCATAATTGGCTGCTAAGTGAGTGTGAGCGTCTTTCATTTCGACCACACACACACTCTAATTGCTCCCTCCCTTTTTTTTTTTTCTGACTGGACGGCACTGCCAAAGTTAATGAAAATCCCTCACTTTTACTTCTCCAGCCGGGATCAACAAGAGAAAGCGGGGGAGAGCGAGAGAGAAGTGAGTCAGAGAAAAGTGAGTCAGAGATACAGATAGTAAGCGTAGAATGTGGTTTAAAAAAAAAGTGACTCAGTTCCTCCTACCTCTTAAACCTTGGTACAATACACACACACACACACACACACACACACACACACACACACACACACACACACCTGCTCAGAAAGACAGCTCGAGTGTCACACCATACTGCCTTATTAGTGGCTTGTTCTTCACTTGTGGGATTGTCGGTTGTTGTTTTGTTAGTGACTTCTTGTTTCTTGCTTTGGTGGCCTGTTGATTGGTGGCCTGCTGATTGGTGGCCTGCTGATTGGTGGCCTGTTGATTGGTGGCCTGTTGATTGGTGGTCTGCTGATTGGCCCTTTGTCTCGCTGTTGGCTTACAGGTTGGTGTGACAGTTGTTGATGCCCTGTGTGGTGCCTTATCTGTTATTGCACTGTTGGTTGGTGCCCTGATCTCTTTGGTTGACATCTCGTTGTGTATTTTAATGCCATAGTGCCTTGTTGGCGTGTTGGTTCTTGTTGCCTTGTTGATTGGTGTTCTTTTGACTGTTCTTTGCCTTGCCATTGTCTTGTCCTGTGTGGTGCCTTATTTGTTGTTGCCTTGTTGGTGACCTGTTGGTTGAAGTCTTGTTGCCTTGTGTGGTACCTTGTGGGTTTATTCTTATTTGTTTTTGGTTGCTATCTTTCTGGCTGATGCCTTGTTGGTTGCTCCTTTGTTGGTACATTGTAGTTTGGTGCTTTCTTGATTTGTATCTTTTAGTTGGCACCTTGTTAGTTGGTCCTTTGCCTCGTTGTTGCCTTACAGGTTGGTTCCATGGTTGTTAATGTCCTTTGTGGAGCTTTATTTGTTATTGCATTATTGGTTGCCATCTTTTTTGGTTGATTTCTTGTAAGTGCTTTTTGGTTGTTGTTAACTGTTGCTTTCTTGGTGACTTGTTTGTTGCCTTGATAATTGTTATTCTTTTTGTTGCATCCTTGTTGGTTAGAACCCAGTTGGATGGAATCTTTTTTAGTTGGACCCTAGTTAGTGCAGTGGTGGCTCCATGGTTGAGGCTCTGGGTTACAGATCAGAAAGGCAGGCATTCAAGCTCCAGCAAGGCCAAGCCAAGCTGCCACTGTTGGGTTCTTGAGCAAGGCCCTTATTGCTCTCTGCTCCAGGGGGCTGTAGCATGGCTGACCCTGTGCTCTGAACCCAACTTCCTAACAAGATGGGATATGTGAAGAAAAGGATTTCACTGTACTGTAATGTATATGTGACAAATAAAGCCTTCTTTTTGTTCCTTGCTGCTTATTGGTTCTTTCTTTATACGTTCATTGTTGGTTCCTTGAAGATCAGTCCTTTGTTGGTTGATGCCTTTTGTGGTTCCTTGATTTTTTATGCCTTGTTGGTTTTTAGTTGTTGATTTGTATGATGTATGGTCTTGTTGGTACCTTGGTATCTTTCTGCTGCATGAGTTGCTGGTGCTTAATGGTTTGTCCCTTGTTGGTACCTTGGTCTTCAGTGCTTCCTTTCTTGATCCTTTCATACGATTGTTGATTGGTGCTTGTTTGCTTGGTCCCTTTTTAGTGCTCAGATGGTCAGTCTTTTGTTGGTTCATGCCTTCCTGGTTGCAAGGCCATATATAATGTGTAAACAATTCACCACAACAATGCACCCAGTCCTCTGAGCATCCAGGAGCAGTATGAAAAGGAAACTCTTACGGCATGAAACAAGTGGAACAAACAACATGGGAAAGGGGCACTCATCCTTCTGCTTGGTCCGAGTAAATTAAGGGGTAGTTGCGGGATAGATCTATAGAAAGAGCACCAAAGCTAATTGGAGTTTACGTCCTCCATTTTGGCAAAGTCACATGACAGTGTCATCCACTTGTTATCTCTTTCCTGGTCTGGAACACTGACTGCCATGAACATAAACGTGTTATTCAGAAACATACATTAAACTGACCACTTTTTAATGAATGATCTCTCAATAAGCTCTATTTAAGCTGGATTTGAGCTGTGGAGAGGTATAACCAATTAAAAGATAACCAACAAGATCGGCAGTTTTAGTTCAGTACAAGTCAGCAATGTATGTTGCATTTATAGATCTGGCAAGCAAATCAAACTCCCTTATACACATAGCCATTAGCAGAACTGCTTTCTCGGTGATGGGACTGCTTTTTTAGCCTCACAGAGAAATATTCAGTGTTACTGTTTGTAACCTGTAGAGTAATAAAGCAATTTGTCATAAAAAAAAACAAACCTGTGATTTGTTGGGATCATGTATTACCAAAGATGGAGATGTTTCCATAGAGAATAATGCATCCACCCACACACACACACACACACACATCTCATTGCTTTAAACAGGGGGGAAAATAAAAGGCAGGTGCTTCAAGTGTGTGTGTGTGTGTGTGTGTGTGTGTGTGTGTGTGTGTGTGCGCGCATGTATGATCTAGCAGGTAAGTGAACATTCTCAAAGGAAAGAAGCTACAGTTTCTCTCTATTGATTTTTGGTCCAGAGGGCTTTGTATCATAAGTCTGCTACAAGGACCATGAATCAGCCAAGTGTGTGTGTGTGTGTGTGTGTGTGTGTAAAGAGCACAAATAAGACAACGTGACAGAGTGGCAGGTTCTAAGTCATGATGTAACCGTGCATTAAGAAAATTAGAAAATATTTATTTTCATGTTCTTTGGACAGCCAATCGGATGCTCCCTGACATTGAGGGAGCCAATGAGGTGGCAAGGAGCGTGGCTCATTAGCATAATCACAGATGACCGTGTTTTGTTTAAATGATGATATTCGAGAGTATATGCTCACAAACAGAGACCCGTGATTGGGTAGATGTCAGAATGCATCTTGCGCACACACACACACACACACACACACAAGGTCATTCAGGACAATGATTTTATCTCTACACATTTTCCTGACCAAGTCATGATGTGTTCACAGAACATTAATAAGCATTCATAGCCTCATATTCATCATGTGCTTCATATATAGATCAATTTTCTGCTCCATTTTGTCCAACACTTTTAGCACGGATGATAAAGTCAGGTTAACGAAGCGAAGATGGAGTGGAAACGTGTGTAAGAAGAACGCTACGCTACAACAGCATCAGGGTGTGTTCGTTGTGTTTAGTGGAAAATTCTACGACTTCCTGCTCCTGTGATTTTCACTAAATTCGCCGAGTTCGGTTCTTTGCTGGTGCTATTTATAATTTTTAGTCATAGAGAGACTTTTTTTAAGGAATCTACCCACACACCTGAGGTAAATGTTCACGTCATGTTCACGCTAATGGAAATTTTGTCTTGTTTTTTTGTTCACATGTCTGTATAAACACGTTAATGGCTATGTGTAAGCTAGCTAGCTAAATCTTTAGCCTCAGTTCTTAGCTAGCTTATGCTTGTGCTCATGTCTTCTACTTCGCTAGCAGAAGACTTCAATCACGAGACTTTAAATCCATAAACCGTGAGTGTATTGGCTCCTGAATTCATGACTCATTACTTATTTCCCAAATTCCATAAGTCCGTAAATCCACAATGTTATGAAATCCTCGGTTTCTTAGTTCTGGAATTCCAAGCGTCCCTGTGTTCCAGGGTTGCAGTTCCTGAACTTTGTCGTTTTTGTGCTGCAGGTTCCTCAGTTCCCTAAATACCTGTTTCTCAGGTCATTAATTCCTGAGTTCATCAGTTTCTTTCATCTGGTCCACGGATTTAAGTTCCTTAATCCACAAGTTCCTTAGTCAGGAAGCGACTTTTTAATTCCTTCAGTTCTTTAGTTCTTCAGTTTATATTTTTCTCAGTCAATCCTCAGATCAATGATTCCCGAGTTTCTTTTTATTTCAGTTCCTTTGCTCCTCATGTGGTAGTTCCTGGATTTTAGTTCCTTAATCCACAAGTTCCTTAGTTTTTTAGTTCCTCAATTCTCTTCAGTACATTTCCTAAAATTCCCAGGATCCTAAAATTCCAAATTCCTGAGTTTCTTACCTTAGCTCCAGGGCTCCTTAAGTTTCAAGTTCCCGAGTTTCCTGTTTTTAGTTCCTGAATCCTGAAGTTTAACATTTCCAGCCTTCCTTATTTTCTAAAATCATTAGGCAGCAACAGAGACGGAGAGAGAGAGAGAGAGAGAGAGAGGGAGAGAGAGAGAGAGAGAGAGAGAGAGAGAGAGAGAGAGAGATAAGCACCATGAGCAGATCCACTCTGAGGTGCTGATGGAGGAAGGATGTTTATTCGATTCAATTTTCCTCCGTCTCATTCTCAGAGAGAGGCCTTTATCATTATTTCTTCTCCTCCATGAGCACGGGGTTGTTACGTTAGCAGAGAAGCAGACGCACCTCACACTCCGCCTCATAATCACACACTCCTAACGCTGCACTTTCCCCGCGCTGAGACAGAAAAAAACACACTGAGAGAGGAAAAAAAAAACGCTGGCTGCAATATTGGAAAATTGAAAGCTATATAGCCGCGACTCCGCCTCGGCGTGGCGGTGGGGACGGACGCGGAGCGTGGAGGGAAATGGACTGCGGCTTCACCGTTCACTGGAATTCTGTCAGGAAACGCTGATGGAGGTGTTCCAGTTCTGCTCATAACGCGCCCCGAACACTTCCTCCCTCCGTCTTAACTGACACGTTAAGGGCCGCTCCGTTGTTTCCATCAGCTCGGGCGAAATTCGCTGGATGAGGCTCTGAGACGAGATTACTGTTCATTTCAGGAACAGAAATTACCCAGAAGGCTTTGCAGACAAGCTGGTGCAAATCTGGGTATGAATCTTTACAAGACCAATAATGTTTTACAAATAAAGCTTTTCTCTTTAGCTTTTACTGGTCCAACTCCTCTGTGTGCGTTTACTAGCCAGACGCTAATTAGCAAGCTAGTAAGCAGGCCAGGATAAATCTGTACAAAAAAAAGTGAAGAAGTAATTCTTCTAAAGTGTTCAAGCTGTTTGAAGGAACACCATCTGATGGTTCATCCCATCTTTAGTCTGAGCTCCTGACTTCATGGTTTTCCGAGATTCCTATTTTCCTAATTCCTGGGTTCATTACGACCAACTTGCTCAGTTCCTGAAAACCAAAAGCTCCTGATTTCCTGTTCGGGGAACATGGTCCAGATGCTAATTTAGCTAATGTGGCTAATTTTGCTAACTCGGTAACAGATTGATTAGAAAGATGCTCGTTTTAACACAATTAAGGAAGATCGATCAGTTGTTCGTGCTTTCAGTCACGTTAGCATTGCAGCTGTTTGTAGGTCTAATTCCCATCACTAGCTTGTGGATTAGCGGGTTTCCCGTAGCGCTAGTTCATGAGCCTGCCAGTTCGCTGTAGCGCTAATTCGTCAGTAGCGCTAGTCAGTAGTTTAGCCTGATTAGTGAGTTCACTTTGTTTAAGCTAGCTGCGTAGCTGCGCTTTACACTGGTGTAAAGTTAAGTTGTGGGTGTTGATCACTGTAGAAATTAAGTTTACTCCGAATTCAAAGGTGTGGAGAGAGAGAGAGAGAGAGAGAGAGAGAGAGAAAGGGAGAGAGTAAGAGGGAGTACGAGCAAGAAATGGAGAGAAAGAGCGAGAGCGAGAGAGAGAGAGAGAGAGAGAGAGAGCAAGAAAGAGAGAGAGGGAAAGCAACAGAGAGAGAGAGCAAGAAAGCGAGAGAGCAAGAGAGAAAGAGGGAACGAGAAAGAGAGAGAGAGAAAACGAGAAAGAGAGAAAGAAAGGGAGAGAACAAGAGAGAGCAAGAGAGGGAGAGAAAGTGAAAGAGCAAGAAAGAGAGAGAGAGAAAGAGCAACAGAGAGAGAGAAGGAGAGAGAGAGAGACAGAGCAAGACAGAGATGGGCCATTTATTGTTATCATTTATTCTCCACGCACGCACATACACACGCACACACACGCACACACACACGAACACACACACGCGCACACACACACACACACACACACACACACACACAGAGCGAGTTAAGTCAGTGAAATGGAGCTCTGTTTCCCGTTTCCTCTGAAAGTCACGTCCTAAGTATTAAGTAATCATCTCTTTTTCATAACACAGAGCATCGGCTGATCCGCAGTCCAGAGGGAGGAGAGAGACTCCAGAGGGAGGAGCCGGAGGAGGGAACGCCGAGGAACCCGGAGAGCGCAGAGAGGGCGGAGCTACAGCCGCGCCATGCAGGCGGAGTTACTGACTCCGCCCACCACCACCGAGCCCAATCACTGTAGCTCATTACACACTCCTCTCACACACACACACACACTCCTCTAACACACACTCCTCTCACACACTCCTCTAACATACACTCCTCTAACACACACTCCTCTCACACACACACTCCTCTCACACACACACACTCCTCACACACACTCCTCACACACACACTCCTCTAAAATACACACTGCTCTCATTACACACTCCTCTAACATACAAACTCTTCTCATTACACACTCCTCTAACAAACACACTCCTCTCGTTACACACTCTCATACACACTCCTCTCATTCACACTCTCCTCTAACACACACTCCTCTCATACACACGCACTCCTCTCATTACACACTCTCATACACACTCCTCTCATTACACACTCTCATACACACTCTCATACACACTCCCCTCATTACACACAGGGCCGTGATTCATTCTGCAGTTCTTTCCCTGGTGTGAGCTGGAGATGATCGGTGCTATCTGCAGGAACACAGACAGGGTCTGATGAGAGTAAACAGTCTTGCTTAAGAGGAATGATTTAAAAACTGTCCTGGGATCTGAACTCACACCCTTCCGCTTGTTACAGTTATAATTCGACTCTGTACCACAGATTCAGTGTGGCCTCAGCCAAACGACCTTGCTTTGACCTTCGCAGGTCAGAGGGATTCTTTATAAACGATCCATATTGATGATATTTCACTATTCACACCAACGGGATTGTGGGTAATTAGTATTAGCATTAAAGCTGACATCATCGATCTAAAGCCAAATGAGTTCGGTTATAGGCTTTAAACACTGACGGATGGGAGGAAGAGAGAGAGAGAGAGAGAGAGGGAGAGAGAGAGAGAGAGAGAGAGAGAGAAATAGCATGAATGAAAAAAAAGAATGCACAGATGGAAAAAGAGGAAAGATCAAGAAATGGCAAGAGAGTAAAAAGTTAACAGGCCACTGAAATCCTGCTGAGTGTGAGTAGTGTGTAATTTGTACTGAGTAAGAGGCTGTGTGTGTGTGTGTGTGTGTGTGTGTGTGTGTGTGTGTGTGTGTGTGTGTGTGTGTGTGTGTGTGTGTGTGTTTTGGATTAGACTCAGCGAGCGATGCACCACATGACTTATCACATGAGTCTATCTCATATTAATGTTAGCTTCATTAATAATGCATTCAAATGTGTGCATATATTTAAATATTAAAACAGATATAAACATGGAGCCACACACACACGCACACACACACACACACGCACACACACACACACGCACACACGCACACACGAAATGTTCTTAACTGGTAATTGCTTTTTCAAGAGGAGGCTGAGGACCAGGTTTACTCTGTGTATCCTGTTCAAGGCTTTTGTAATAAAAGCTGTCTAGCAAGCATACACACACACACACACACACACACACACACACACACACAGAATTTTGTTTATGTTTTCTAGATCAATCCATTGGGATTTTTTCCCCCCTGGCTAGTGTAGTTTTGTGGCTAAACACCAAGCCTGTGTCTCTGCTGATAAAAGAGCGAGTGTGTTGCTTCCTTGTCTGTGTGTGTGTGTGTGTGTGTGTGTGTGTGTGTGTGTGTATCAATACTAGTTGTATATTAGGACCAGGCTACGTCGTGAACACAAACATCAAACAAATAATTACTTAAAACACAAAAGCCTACGACTGGAACACATCGGTTCAACCTGCCAGAGCCTCCCAGTGGACCACATCCACCCAAGACAGTCCACCTTTCTGTTCTTTCCCAGCTCCTACCACACCTGTACCAGGTACTCTGTGTGTTAGACAGTGGGAAAGAGTATAAGTGTGGACTGTTGGAGAAGGTGGGGTCCACGGGACATCCTCACGGGATCGGGCTCGCCGGCGTCGTCGGCAGGTTTCGCCAAAAGTAGACGTCATATGAAAGACGTCTATGTTACAGAATCAAACGGCCACCATTATTGAGCAATTCGTTTGACTAACTGGCTGATAAGCAGGTACACATCAAAGGAAATACATCAACATACAGAATTAGCATGCTATTGGCTAATCTCGGTTCAGTCTTGCTTTTTCTCTCCGGGGCTTTTTATTTCCTTTCTTTGATTGTTTTCAGTTGTCTGGTTGTCCATGTGGTGAATTTGGTCCCGGTTGTGGCAGAGCTCCAGGCCAAAGCTTGATTGGCGGATTTCCCCAGGCCTTGATCGCCACGTGTGATACGTTTCTTCGTGTCATTTCGCCACCTTGGGTGTGATAAATGCACAATATAAATGAAACATGGCCCAATCCAGAGCAATCACGGCCTGATTTAGGGTATCGCCCTTGGTGAAGTAAATGAAGGTGAGAAATCCTCCACAACTGAAAACTTATAATAATAGAGCCAGGTGTCTGTGGGATTGGGGGCGTGGTCAAGCACTGCGACACGTACCCCCCTCCTCAGTGTCTCTTACGTAGCCATTCTACCTCACACATGTGGACGTACCACTACTTAGCACACCTCTTTCTGTAACTGGTGAAGGCTCCACGGGTAGCATGCTGAGCTCAGATCCGGGTTTCGGCACCGCCGTGACACCCTGATACGCAGCGGCCGTTTTTTAGAAGCCACGTAGCGTTTGGAGCTTAGCTACAGAGGAACTAAGGAGCTGGGATCCAGGAGTGACCCCAAATACGTGTATCCTCGATTCCTCAATATGACAAGGGGTGTTTTTTCATTTCTTCAATAGTGCCTCTTTGTTTCCTTTCTACGCATCCTTTATTCGGGCGGGAGCAGCTAAGAAGCAAAGAAAACGGAACAAGGAGGCAAAACTTCGTCTCTCAAAAGAAAATACATCAACGAACCGAATCGATGAAGCATGCAGAGACAGAGCGAGAAAATCAAAGCGATAAAGAGACACCGAGAGAAAGAGTGACTGTTCTTATCTTGAAAAAAGCCACTTGTCTTCCTGTCACTGACAGACAGGGGTGAGAAATCTGTTCTTTTCTTCCCCCTTTCTTTCTTTTTCTCCTAACACACCTTTCTCGTGGCGCTCAGCAGGTGAGGGAGGCGGTCGGCTGAGAAAACGAGGGGTAAAAGAGCGACAAGACGGGAGAGAGATTGAAAAAGAAGGAGGTAGGAGATTTAAGAGGTTTTTAACTGTAACATTTATTGGATAAAAAATGTTGTAGTTACAGCACTGAGAGATCCCAGAAAAGGGGGATGAAATGGATGTGTGAGACACTGTGCAGAGCTTCTCATTGATCAGAGACAGGATCATCCAGCCAATGGGAAATGGCATTTCATCACTATTCTGCAAAGTCCTTTCCTTACCTCCTTTCCTCGTTTCCTCAGAGAGTGAAGCTGAGAACCGAGGCACGGAATCCAGGACAAATGAGACACGTTCACTGAAGCTTTAGACGAAAGGCTTAGGAAACATCTGTGTATCCTTGACCT
>CM074972.1:12473260-12474950 GCA_037577455.1 Pangasius macronema
CCTGTGCTCCTCAGGTCCATTAACCAAGAACCTACTCCTTTGTAGATTACTACACTCTCAGAAAAAAATAGAACCCTTAAGGGTTCTTTGGTTGTTCCTCTGAGAAGAAAAGAAACACCCTTAAACGTTATATGGAGAGTCCCACAACAGAGTGTTTCCCTGTTGGTTCCACCTTTTGGAAGCTAATTCTCCAAGGAACCCCTGAAGAACCCTTTTTACAACCTCTCTGTTCTCTTCTTTCCATGAAAGACTCCTGTATCATTCCTCTCTTCTCTGTTTCATGGCCTCCACATGGTTCTTTAAAAGAACCTACCCCTTTGTGGTATCATCCCTTCCTAGGCTTCTTTAGTGCAGGTCATTCCTTCAGTTGTGCCTCTGAAGGAACCCTTAAATATTCTATGCAGAGAGTTTCAAGTTTTGTTTTTTTTTATCCTCCCGGTGGAAACTCTTCAACGCTCTTAAAAGCCTTTATTATCCAATGAACCCTTGAAGAACCTTTTATACCTGTCCTCCTTCATTCCATAAAACAGGTCACGCCCTTTCCTGTTTTCTCCATCCTTCATGAAGGTCAGTACAAACTTCAGATTCTCTTCAGGCCCATAAAAGAAAACTCCTAATCTTGCGGTTTGTTTCTCTCGAGCTTCCCAGGTTCTCGCATCTCCCTGACAAAAGCCGTATTCCTCCTCGCAGAGCCGACCTTGACGCTGTCACAAAAGACACAATGTGCATTTCAGCGCGTCGCTCCCGTTCCCTTTCTCTGAAGAGTAATAGAAATGTGAAATGATGTCACACTGAAAATCTCAGAATCTCTTGCAAAGGAGATCAAACGCCACATCAAAGGAGTCCAGAAGACAAAAAGGACGTCTGTGAGGACTGATGGAGAGGAACCCTCCAAGCACGCGCACTCACTTCAGAAAGCCGGCTGGCCAATTCCTGAAAAGTCAGCAAAAAAAGCGTGTCCTTCGAGTACAGTCGCGTTCACGCCTGATCATTATCTCCGCTCTGATTGGTCAGTGCATGCTGATTAACACTGCATGTACCATTAAATGGAACTCTAAACAGATGGAACGTGTCACGTGACGCTCAGGACGTGCTGCTGAAGGAAAATCATCCACTTCAGCTTGAGCTTCATCACGCGGTTTTTCCCACTGAGTGGAAGTGTAGCGCGCGAGCTAGCGCAAAGTCGCCCGAACCTGAAATCATGCTAATGAAAGCCCTCCCATGCTACGACTGATCTGACAGTGCTGTCACTATACGTTATAATTATGTCCCAGAATCCAAAGCTCATTGCCATCGCCATGGTTACCTGAGGGACGAGGCGACGTGGAGGCAGAACGCGACGATGGGATCTGGTGCGTGGAGCAGAACCGGATTAAACCCGTGTCAGCGTTTAATAACATGATGGAACCATTCCAACAGCCAAATCCAAATTTCTATCAAAACAGGAGAAAGAGCACGAGGCACTGTCTCTCTCTCTCTCTCTCTCTCTGTCTGTCTCTCTCTCTCTGTCTATCTCTCTGTCTCTGTCTCTCTCTCTCTAACTCTCTTTCTCTCTCTCTCCGACTGTCTCTCTCTCTCTCTCTCTCTCTCTCTGTCTCTCTTTCTGTCTCTGACTGTCTCTCTCTCTCTCTCTCTCTCTCTCTCTGTCTGTCTCTCTCTCTCTCTCTCTCTCTCTCTCTCTCTCTCTCTC
>CM074972.1:12475050-12485534 GCA_037577455.1 Pangasius macronema
AGAGAGAGAGAGAGAGAGAGAGAGAGAGAGAGAGAGAGAGAGAGAGAGAGAGAGAGAGAGAGAGAGATGGAGAGATAGAGAGAGAGAGAGAGTTTAGAGGAGCTGGTGCTGAAATTCTCCAAATGAATATTCAGGACAAATATTAAAATTCATTAATATTCAGATGAAGGTCGAACCCGCGATGGTGAAAAGTTGCGACAGCACGTTGAACAGAGTCATCAGTAAACAAACAGATAAGCAAACAAGCAAACAAACAAACAAATAAACCCAACTTTGCATTTCGCCGCCACAGTGCGCGAGGGAGAGGAGGAAAGTGGGTTAAAAAAAAAACAGTGACACACGATCGCGCGTGCATCTGTCCGTGTGTATCATCATCATCATCATCATCACACACATATACACACATGTACACACACACACACACACACACACACACACACACACACACACACACACGCATCCGCACAGCACCGGTCCGCGGCAGAGCTGCAACCCCGCGCTATTGAAATGCACCCCACGCGCGCATCGATCCGAGAGTCCGCCATTAGCACTCATCATCATCCTCATCATCTTCATCACCATCCTCACCATCATCATCCTCACCACCATCATCCTCACCATCATCATCATCATCATCATCATCATCTCCCCAAAAAAATACTAACACTCACCTTCAGCGCCTCGATGTCCAGCGATGCCGATCGCTCCATGCGCGCGTGATGAGCGGAAGTCTGCGCCGATAAGAAGAAAAAAAAACACACCACCACAACACACACACACACACACACACACACACCGGAATAAAGTTGTGTAGTCGGGACTAACGGCTCATTCCCGGTGCCGATCCGCGTCCCCGGATGTTCGGGATCCGCCGCGCTAGTCCCATGAGCCGGAAACGCGCCAAGGAGGAGAAGAAGAAGAAGAAGAACAGTAAATAAAAATAAAAACAAAAATAAAAACACCCCGAGACGAATCGCTCGCGCCGCTCCGCTTTCCGCGTCTGACCGGGGAAGACTAAATCCGCCGGCGCGCGCCCCCGACGCGCTCTGCACGGGAGCGCGCACGGCGCGGCGGGTCCTCACACATTCCTTCCTCCTCCTGCGGCAGGGTCTTCACACAGAGAGAACTGAGGGATGGAGAGGAGAAGAAAGGATAGAGGGATAGAGTAATTGAGGAGAGAGAGAGAGAGAGAGAGAGGAGGGGATGGATCTGTCTCTCAGCGACAGTGGGGCTCAGAGAGGGAGAGAGAGATGGATGAGGAGGAGTGTGTGTGTGTGTGTGTGTGTGTGTGTGTGAGAGAGAGAGAGAGAGAGAGAGAGAGAGAGAGAGAGAGGATGCAAAAAAGTACAAGAGAGAAGAGGAGAGAAAGAACAGGAGGATAGAACAAGAGAAAAAGAAAATGAGGAGGGAAAAAGAAGAGGAGAGAGAAGAGAGGGAGAGAGAAATGGAGGAAGAGAAAGAGTCAGAAAGATGAGAGAGAGAAGAAAAGAGAACGGTATGGAGAGAAAGAAAGCAAGACACTGATGTGGAGTGAAAGATGATCGTGAAAGAGAGGATAGAAAAGAAGGAGAGAGAGAGAGAGAGAGAGAGAGAGAGAGAGATGCGCATCTGCAGTGCTTTTTAACTTTTAATTGGCGCGAGCGCGCGCTGTAATGTACCTGCAATAAACAAAACCGCCACGTGCCGAGTCACTAAATATTATCGCGCGCACAGGTGAAACAGAAACGATGACGTAATTCAAGATTTATGAACACTCCGACTCCGACATTAATTAAGAGAGAGAGAGAGAGAGAGAGAGAGAGAGAGAGAGAGATACAGAGAGAGATACAGAGAGAGAGAGAGAGAGAGAGAGAGAGAGAGAGATCGCATGTCTACAAACGCAGCGCACGCGCTCGGGTCTCGCGTCGTTCTTTCTTTTTCTTCTTTTTTTCCGAGCCGCTTTGTAATTAACAATTTCTTTGTCACGCGCTGCCTGTGTGTGTGTGTGTGTGTGTGTGTGTGTGTGCGTGTGTATGTACGTGTACGTGTGTGTGTGTGCGTGTGTGTGTGTAGGTGTGTGCATGTGCCTGTGTGCGTGTGTGTGTGTGTGTGTGTGTGTGTGTGTGTGTGTACATCGCCGCGTGCCAACACAGGGCCCGGTGACGTCAATCCCCATAGCGGTCCGGGAGCTAACCAGAACGCCGATCTGACAGGAGCCTAAAATGTGCGTATGTGTGTGTGTGTGTGTGTGTGTGTGTGTGTGTGCGTGTGTGTGTGTGTCCCTGGAGCGAGTGTGTATGTAGGTGTTGTATTTTCAGAAGTGTGTCCCAGATAAATCGCCTGCACGCATCACCCACATCACCTAAATACTTGCCTGGTGTCACTTATTATTATTATTATTATTATTATTATTATTATTATTATTATTATTATTAATTCAGGACTGAAACTCGGATAATCTGCTCCCTTCATGTTAATCAGCGAGGTCATGTTTGGTGTCTGAACAAATTTAGCTTTAAACAAAATGTGAACTTTTCGAAAGTATTTGGCGAGACATTCGCTAACCTGGTAGCTATGAGCTTCTACTGCTAGTTAGCTACATTATTAGCATCGTAGCTTCAGTGGAAAGCTAAAGAACAAACTTCAGACGTGAACGGCGGCGTCTCGGAGACTCGGCTACACGTCAGACGTGAGTGGCGGCGTCTCGGAGACTCGGCTACACTTCAGACGTGAGCGGCGGCGTCTCGGAGACTCGGCTACACTTCAGACGTGAGCGGCGGCGTCTCGGAGACTCGGCTACACGTCAGACGTGAGCGGCGGCGTCTCGGAGACTCGGCTACACTTCAGACGTGAGCGGCGGCGTCTCGGAGACTCGGCTACACGTCAGACGTGAACGGCGGCGTCTCGGAGACTCGGCTACACGTCAGACGTGAACGGCGGCGTCTCGGAGACTCGGCTACACGTCAGGCGCAGAACGTCGTGAACGTGTATCTCATTACATCTAAACTTAAATCTGTGCTTCTAATGTCGCACTGCATAAACACACACGTCCTCATCTGCACGTCATGAACGGCTAATTAATGAGTTATTAGTGAATAATTAACGAGTTAATGAGTAATAACTGAGTTGATGAGCAATTAATGAATAATTAATGATGTATTGATTAATAATTAATAAGGTATTAATGACTAATGAGTTAATGAGTGAGTAATTAGTTATTAATGAATAATTCATGTTTTATCCCTTTTTTACTTTTATGACGTGATTTAAAAGCTCTACAGGCTGCAGGTTTAAGATTAAACGCACTGAAGGAAAAGTGGAATGAAGCCGACGTTACATTTTGTACTTCAGGAATTTGACTAATGAGAAAAATGTTGAAGTAAAAATCTGGCTGGTAAATCAGCGTTGCCTGGAATCTGCAGACGACGTTCCAAACGAACAGTTTCTAATGATCTGGCTAATGGAGTCTGTTTAACGAGAAGCAGAACTAACGAGAAATTTCAATTAAAAAAAACCGCTAACTACAGTGTTGGCTTTTATGAATACGGCTAACCAGAAATTTGGTCACCTAGAAGTAGAACTAGCTAGAAATTTGGCTAACTATAAATTTGACTCAATAAAAAAAACTACAATACTGACTTTTAGAAATTTAGCTAACTCAAAAATTAGGTTGAAAAAATATTAACTACAATGTTAACTTTAAAAAAAAGGCTAATTAGAAATTTACTTAACTAGAAATATGACTAAATATACATTCAGTTAGATAAAACAGCTACAGCGTTGGCTTTTAGAAACGTAACAACAAATTAAAACCAGATTTGGTTAACTATAATTATCATTAGCTAGAACTTTAGCTACATAGAAATCTGGCTAAATAAAAAATATCTACAGTGTTGAGTTTTAGAAATATGACCAGCTACAATTCTGGTTAACTAGAATATGACTAGCTATCTAGAAATTTAACTAACTAGGAATTTCTCTAAATAAAGAATATTACATATGATGTTGGCTTTTAGACTTTTTAACTAACTACAACGTTGTTTAACGAAAGTATTACTAGCTAGAAATGTAACTAACTAAAGATTTGTCTAAATAAAAAATATCTAAATATGATGTCTTTAACTACAAATGTAATTTAATTTAATTAGAAGTATGACTAACGAGGAATGTAGATAACTAGAAATTTGGCAAAATAAACAAAAACACTAACTACTACTATGTTGGCTTTAAGAAATTAATTAAAGGCTAATTAGAATTTTGTTTAACTAGAAATATGTCAAGGTAGAAATGTAACAACTTGTCAAATTTAATGTAAAATTTCATGTAAATTTTTTAAAAATAAAATTACTAACTACAGTGTTTGCTTTTAGAAATATGGCAAACTAGAAATTTGATTAGCAATTTGTGATTTGCTAGAAATTTAGCTAACAAAAAATTTTAGTTAAATTAAAAATAAAAAAAAAAAGACTAAATTGATTTTTTTTAAAATTAGCTAGCTATAACTTTGGCTAGAAACTAACTTTTAAACTGACTTTTAGAAATTTACCTACATTTTTGGATAACCAGAAATATGGCTATGTAAATTTTGTCTAACAGGAAGGTTTAGCTAGCTAACATGTTACAGGTTAACTGCACTGCTAGACAAGTTTATTAGCGAAGTAGCTAGATAAGTGTGCGTCGTCCTCGTTGACCCGGAGACGCCTGTTCTTCAGCCTTTAGCCCTTCTGCTCTCGCAACACGCAGCCCAAAACGATGCTGCTGCGACTAATGCAACAAAATAATAGAAGAGACAGGTTTACGATAAGTCGATGCAAGGCCATCCTCGCGCTAAATTGCGCTCTAACTGGCGTGACACGCATGTATTGCTCTTCACGACTCATTGACTTTAATACAGTCATGCATCTCATTGTCTGATTACACACACACACACACACACACACACACACACACACACACACACACAGACAATCAGACCAAGCAAACAGACTGTGGCAGCTCTAACATTTAACATTCAGACAAGTTAATAACTTGCGGTGCTTATCTTTAAACACTCTCACACCACTTTAAATTGACTAACACACACACACACGCACACACACACGCACACACACACACACTGTCGAGTAAACCTTATTATTCTCTTCTTTTGACGTATCAAACGTAATCCTTGAAACAACCAGGAGGAAAAACGAAGGCAGCTCGGAGCGAGTTGACCAGCTCTTATGGCTAACGCTGAGCTATAAAACATGCTAACAGGTCCGAGCTCTCGCACGGCTTACAGTTCGTCTTCCACTCGCACCGTAATTATCATCATTTTCCATCTCAACAAACCATTTTTGCAGTTTCATTTCCCAGCTGAGGCTCAGGGTCTCAGACTCAGAGTCGCCCCCTGCTGATGAGGAGGGAAGCTGCAGCTCAGAAATAGCTCTTTAACGCTAATTAAATCTATTTAAATACAAGAAACGTAAATACGAATCATGAATAAATTAGTCTAGGTTATTAAGTGGAATGTCAAAATCTTAATAAAAATGTTATTGTTTAGGAAAAAAACAAAACAAAACAGGCAATGCTAAGATGCTAACCTATATGACCTGGGGCTAGTTTAGTGTTTAGAACATTCAGGAACATTTATAAACGTAAATGTGAAGTAAAAAATTGTTTGTTGCACTAATGATTTCGATATAACATCTCCAGAAAGTGTATTCTTTTCTTACCCTATAGGAATGCTAGTCAAAATGCTAGTCATAACACTAAGTGCTAGCTTATGGCAAACAACGCTAATTATAGCCTTTTAAACATGTATTATTTGTGGTGCTTTCCTAAAATGTTGCTTTTTATAACATGATTCATCACATATTTCAAAAAACGAGTAATATTTTGATATCAAACTCTATTACCTTTGTTAAAGCAATAATACCTGACGAGTTAACTAGCATAACGACGTTATTAGCAGCGATACAAGCAGAACTACGTTTCCCATCAAGCAACAGCAGCAGGCTCGTTTCTGATTGGTCGTCGCTTGAGCCAATCGCGTTCCACAGACGCTGCACAACGGGAGCATCTTCCAAAATGGCTGCCACATCCAAGCGCTTGTGTTTCCACCTGCCTTGCGCGGCTTTGTTTCTGATCCTGGCGCTTTTTCTTCAGCCTGGAGGAGGTCAGAAGAAGAAAGAGGTACGGATTGTGTGAGAGAAATGATAGAAATGATTAAAATTGAGAAATTATTTCATCCTCGGGGTTAAAAACGCCTCCGGCGCTGTCCAGTGATGACCGAATTCCAAACGGCTCGGTCCTCCCTACGTAGGCGACCTACCTAGGGTGTAAAGTAAGAGCGTGTAGGTCGCGTGCAAGTGCACTTCGTTTTAAATACGGATGCGTTTGTTATTCGGCCGCTCGCGGCTGCCTTTATTCTACTGTAATCCGAAACCTTGTTCACCTGAACATCAACTTCCGGGTAAACGCGCTGGCAACAATAAATAAAAAAATAAAGAGCATCACAATCTATCTGTCCATCCTGATAGATAGATAGATAGATAGATAGATAGATAGATAGATGTCTGCATATTTTACTGTTTATTTGTGTTGAAGCTACACTATGAATTCATCTTAACCAGTGAAAATACAAAGTATTTTTTGGGTTAAATCTCTTTTTTTTTTCTTCAAGAATTTACATAAATTTTTTTGTCAATTCTAATTAAAGATGCGTCATTTTGCACACTTAATAAAACCAAAAAATCTAGTCCTTGCATGATATTAGAATGAAAATGTTTATTTCTCCCCATGATTACTGATCATTTAATCACGAACATTTTCCATGAACAAAACATGTTTGTTTGAGATTTTTTTGTTCTTTTTTCAGTTTAAAGTAAAACATAAATGCAACATTTTGAGAAATTCCTCAGTGCAGATCATCTACAAACTTTGGCTTTTGGTTCTGATGATAGAGAAAGAAATGACATATTTAGATAAAAGTGTGTTTTTATGTTTGCGCTGTAGACAGTGTGGTTATTAAGGCTTATAACCTGACGTGTGTATCATAAAAACACGTGAATTAACACGTATAAGAGGTGACGTGATGTGATTGCGAAGTGGGCGGAGCTTAAATCCTTTATCGAAGGCGCTGGTGTTCAGATGATGCGTTGATGCGAGTGGAGAAAAACATGAAACAGTGAAATTAATGCTTTCCTGCTGAGATCTGAGGTTTGTATTATTACAGATAAAGAGATAAAGATAAAGACGTGTTTTAGATGCAGTTTAACCCAAAATCACACTTTCCAGCTTGGAAATAAACTAAACTAAACCTCTGCGCTCAGAGTATTTCCAGAGTATCTTTACCTCTTCCACGGACAATTTCGCGACACTACTACAGTCGTCCTCTCGCTCCGAGCGCGCCTCTCGCCCTACTTCGCGGCCTAAGCGGAGGAGGAATATTTCCTCCGGTTCCTCGTTCATCACAGACGCCGAATATTCCGGCCTCGAGTGAGATAAATATGGGGACGATGGGGGAAGAGTGAATAAGCTCTTCCATCTCCATCACACACACACACACACACACACACACACACACACACACACGCGTTAATATCATTTTAATGATCTAGATTGTAACTCATGAGTGATTTATTCGAACATGGAAATGTAAGACACAGAGAGTGCGCTCCTTCTGTCTTATGGAAGGAGAATAAGTTTTCATCTCTCTCACACACACTGTTCTGGAATTCCAGTCTCTCTCTCTCACACACACACACACACTCGCACACACACCACCTCATTTATCAGTCTGGTAGTAAAGTTGAGTGTAAATGCATTCAGCCACGCCCACAAAACTCCAAAAAAGGCAAGACAACCTCAAGTTTTACCGCTGATTTACCACTTTTTCACGGAGGAGGAAAAAGATATCCTGCGGTAATGAAAACGGGAAAAGAAAGACTCATATCTCAGTTTCCTCTCTCTTTCTCTCTCTGTCTTTAGGTCTAACATGCTCTCTTTCTCTCGCTCTCTCACTCTTTCTATTTGTCTCTCTCTTCTTTATCATCCCTCTTTTCTTTTCACTCGTGTTTTTTTTTCTAACTTCTCTTTCTTTCACTCTAATAGTGTGTGAACTAGCCAAAGGTAGGCGCTCTTAAGGAGCCCGGGCTCAGCAGCCAATA
This sequence comes from Pangasius macronema, assembly GCA_037577455.1. NCBI lineage: Eukaryota > Metazoa > Chordata > Actinopteri > Siluriformes > Pangasiidae > Pangasius > Pangasius macronema. The sequence goes on from CM074972.1 coordinate 12,483,180, forward strand.
TTGAGCACACACACACTGTGTGTGTGTGTGTGTGTGTGTGTGTGTGTGTGTGTGTTTCCACCCCAGGCCGGGCTTCATTAAGCCAAGCGGCGGTGAATAATTGAAAATGGCGCGGCGAGGCGAGCCGTCCTTTTGACTGATGCGTTTATTCCGGAGACGTCCCCCCGTCCCCATAGTGACATTTCGGCAAATAATTAGCCACCGGTTATTTTTAAAAGAGGAAGGACAGAGAGAGGAGAGAGAGAGAGAGAGAGAGGAAGAAAAGAAGAGGAGAGAGAGAGAGAGAGAGAGAGGAAGAAAAGAAGAGGTCTCTCTCTCTCTCTCTCCGACAATACTACTCTAATTTCCTCCACTGCCCCTCTTGCTACACCTCTACTCTCTCTCTGAATGGAGATGAAAAAGACAGAGGAAGTGGAGGTGGAAGTGGAAGGAAGCTTCATAAGGATGACTTTTGGGAGTTATAACATCCAGACACGGGGGTAATTCAGCGTAACAAGACGAACAGAATCTAAAAAGAGACGCCACGTCGAGTAACGCGCGCTTCCGGGAAACACGTCTGCGTTCACCTCCGCTGCTGATCCACCTGTGGGGTTATTTTGTGGGCGTGGCTAACTGTAGCCGTGTGTTTTCCTCTCCGGGATGTTGGGGCGTCGGAGCAGTAGCTTCAGCCGCGTGATAAATGCCGAGAGCGTACGAGATTTTACGGAGAAGTCGTAGTGAAAAATATCTCTGAGGAAAGAAGAAGGATTCGAATTTTCAGTTTCTTTTTGATTTTTTTTTTAATATGTTTTATGCAAAGTCTTTTTTGTACACAATTCGTAACACATTTGTCCTATCTGGGTTGTCTGGGTGGGCGGGGCTTACTCTGTCTCTCTCCTGTCAATCACAGCGACGCTACTTGTAGCCGTGTGTGAGCTGGTGTATGAGGAAGAGGGCGGATAGCGCTTTCCTCAGAACCCTGCGTCGCAGCAACAGTTTCGGCAGCATGTGTCTCCAGGAAGCACGTGTTACCACGGTGACCAAATTGGGGAGGAAAATGGGAAAAGAAAAAAAAAGGTTGATTGTGTGATGGAATTTCGTCCCATCCAGGCTGTATTCCCGGGATTGACTCCGGATCCATCACAGCCCTGACCAGGATCACGCTCTTACTGAAGATGAAGCGGTGAAGGAAAGATTCGTTCCTCAGTGATTCCGGTCACCTTTTGGGATTTGGGATTTGGGTATTAGACATATCAGGAATGTTTTCCGGGATTACAGGATCCCAATCCAAGCACATGGATTAGCACTGGAGATTTAATGGAACTCCATGTCCGTTATCATCATCTCAGGAGATGAAGCGCCGAGCCGTCGTCATGTGATCTCCATGAGTCCTGAGCACGCTCGCCACCTTCTCTTCCCCGGCGCTCTTCTCGTCTTTTCATCCCACCATCCTGTCACATCAAAGCCACCACGACTTCCACTACACGACTCTCCAAGCCAGTAATAAACACCGTGGCCTTATCAGCACGCGCACACACACACACACACACACACACACACACACACACACACACACGCAACATTTACACAGCGATGGCTTCCAGCTGAAACACTCGCTTTCTTTCTTTCTCTCTTCATGAATCTGTCCATTATGGAAAAGTGCGATATTATTAGTTATGTTTGTTCCGGTAAAATAATCAACGGCAATTTGTGTGTGTGTGTGTCTCTGTGTGTGTGTGTGTGTCTCTGTGTTTGTGTGTGTGTCTCTGTGTGTGTGTGTGTGTGTCTCTGTGTGTCTGTGTGTCTCTGTGTGTGTGTGTCTCTGTGTGTGTCTGTGTGTGTGTGTCTCTGTGTGTTTCTGTGTGTGTGTGTCTCTGTGTGTGTCTGTGTGTGAGTGTGAGTGTGAGTGTGTGTGTGAGTGTGTGTGAGTGTGTGTGTGTGTGTGTGTGTGAGAGTGTGTGTGTGTGTGATTTCCAATAACAGCACGTTCTGGAGTGTTTTATTCCTCTCACACTGCAGCGATTTATCAAAATGTACCACTTTTTATTTATTAAAAAACTCTTTAACACTTTTTATCCATTTCTAGTTACCCTCGGTGCGGAGCCTGTGTGAAGCGCGCTGTCGGTTGCGTTCTCGGTGCGGAGCCTGTGTGAAGCGCGGAGCCTGTGTGACGCACGCTGTCGGTTGTGTTCTCGGTGCGGAGCCTGTGTGACGCGCGCTGTCGGTTGCGTTCTCGGTGCGGAGCCTGTGTGAAGCGCGCTGTCGGTTGCGTTCTCGGTGCGGAGCCTGTGTGAAGCGCGCTGTCGGTTGTGTTCTCGGTGCGGAGCCTGTGTGAAGCGCGCTGTCGGTTGCGTTCTCGGTGCGGAGCCTGTGTGA
>CM074972.1:12494073-12499502 GCA_037577455.1 Pangasius macronema
CCTGAAACTGGGGAAAAGGGAGGTGTAGTACTTGTCCATGGTGCTGAAACTGGGGAAAAGGGAGGTGTAGTACTTGTCCATGGTGCTGAAACTGAAAAGGGAGGTGTAGTACCTGTCCGTGGTGCTGAAACTGAAAAGGGAGGTGTAGTACCTGTCCGTGGTGCTGAAATGGTAACTGTAGTATCTGTCTATGGTGCTGAAAAGGGAGGTGTAGTAGCTGTCCATGGTGCTGAAACTGAAAAGGGGGGTGTAGTAGCTGTCCATGGTCCTGAAACTGGGAAAAGGGAGGTGCAGTACCTGTCCATGGTGCTGAAACCGAAAAGGGAGGTGCAGTACCTGTCCATGGTGCTGAAAGTGAAAAGGGAGGTGTAGTACCTGTCCGTGGTGCTGAAACTGAAAAGGGCGGTGTAGTACCTGTCCATGGTGAAAAAGGACGACATAGTAGTAATAATAATAACAATAATAACAATTTTAATGTTGCGCTTGCTGTGTTTTTTCCCACAGATCCGCGTGTTCCGGCCACCGAATTACTCGGGAACGATCGCTCTGGCCCTGCTGGTGTCTCTGGTTGGAGGTCTTCTCTACCTGCGCAGGAACAACCTGGAGTTCATCTACAACAAGACGGGCTGGGCCATGGCGGCGCTGGTAAACCCAGCTAAACCTCCACCTCACGCTCAGCGCCTCACGCTCAGCGCCTCACACTCAGCGCCTCCACTCAGCGCCTCACACTCAGCACCTCTCTGTTTTCACTTGCTCCATGTTGTGTCTTCGTTATTCCTGCGAGACGTTAGCGCTTGTGTCTCGCTTTGAATAAACACCTCGCTGTCGTGCCGTTACAGTGATGTTAGCTGCGATGAAGCGAGTTACTGTCACCACACAGAAGTCGATTATTTTCCTTTAATGTCTAACACTACAGCAGATTGCCAGTGAGTCCAGTCTGTCTTTCTGAAAGAGCTTGTTGACCTCATGCTTTTTATCCGTTTATAGTCACATTTCACACTGCGTAACGTCCATGAAACACTAACAGCGGCTGTAACCGTTCTCACCAGTCCCTTTTGTTTCTTCTCTAAAACACAAGAGGATTTTGATTTGGTCACATTTCGATGTCTTTCCTGTTCATTCCAAAAGGTAGAAACGATTTTTTTAAAAAATATATAAAAGATGAAACATTAATATTACGCTTTGGAAAGTGTCAGAGATGTTAGCAAGCGGGAGAGCCGAGTCCCGCGTTCCTGAGTGCTTTCCGCAGTCCTGTGATTAAACTCTAGACGCACGGAGGCTGTTAATTCGAGTTAGTGTTCGAAAGGTCAGCTCCACTTCAGCGAGGCCGTATTTAGAGATTTCACAGCAGCCAAAAATACCCTCGAACAGACAAAAGGTCTGGCTGACGCCGCACTCGCTTTAAGTCATCATTAAAGACGTCGGAATCGAGCGGGAAGTTTTGCTTGGAGGAAGTTAATGAATGTCTGTAAAAGCAGCGCAGTGCGTGTCGGCGTGCAGCGAGGCCGTACGGAGCGAGTCTCGGGTTCGCGAGCGTGCCGGCGACGTCGTGGCGAGCGACGCTGCAGCTGTGCGCTATCGATATTCATTCCATCGGAAAAAAAAAGCAGGAGCTCGACCTTCTGCACTCCACCGGCTGAAGTTTGTTATTCGGCGTATTGATTACAGGATGAAGCCTGGCTATGGATTCTACTGCCTGAGAGGATCACATCGATCTCTCTCTCTCTCTCTCTCTCTCTCTCTCTCTTTTCTCCTTTCTCACACCATCACCATCTGTGTCTCCAGTACACTCTAACAGTCTGAGTCGACTTCCAGAAGCTGTTCTTTAAAAAATTCATATCTTTGTCAAATTCTGCGCCGCGACTAACGTCGGATCTTCTGCCGTGTGTCGTGCGGCTGTAGGCAAGTAATCAACGACGGAGTGGTGCGATTCAGTAGAGTTAAGGTTCGGGACCATGCGAATGACTGTTTTCCGCGTAACCGCATGTCTTGACGCGTTTTCTTTCCCCTTATTCACACTTGTTACAAAGTGCTGGAACTGGAGACTCCTTCCACAGATGTTGTATAACAGTATACAGTATAACAATTTCGAAAACTTGTAATTGTTGGCACGTCACTGTGGCGTAAGAGGAATAAATCACTCGGGGACGTGCTCTTATAGGAAAATAATCAACCTCAGGGTGGTCACGGTAACTCCGCCCCCTCACACCACCCCGTCGTTCATGACTTTACTACAGCCTCATGACACGGGGTAGTTTATTTCTTATTTAACGCTTCGCTGAAACGTTAATATGTCGAGAAAGGGGAGTGCCAAGACTTTTTGTTCCACTACATGCACTGGGCTCTACGCTCTCAGAAAGAAAGAAAGAAAGAAAGAAAGAAAGAAAGAATATTTCAAACGGATGTTAAGGACCAATTTATGAACGTTTTCATCGTTTCGTCTTTGGGGAATCTGTCAGTACCAGAGTCTATTACACAAGCGGAATAAAGGTATTAAATTGTACCTTTCCACCGTGGCGCTCCCCTTAAGGCCATGACGTCTGTATCTAATCATCGCTTTAAAACTCTGAGACGTGTGTAATTGCAGCTTAAAGATGCACAAGACTCCCTTTTCCAGGTAAAAGCTATTGGATAAAGATGCAAATTACAGACCCTCGGTGTACCACCGCATTGACAAGTTGAGTGCTTTTTTTTTTTTTTAATAGAATGTTTCATGTATTTCTTTCTCTTTCTTTTCTTCTCCTCTAGTGTGTGGTGTTTGCTATGATCTCTGGTCAGATGTGGAATCACATCCGAGGTCCTCCGTACGCCCACAAGAACCCCCAGAACGGCCAAGTGGTGAGTCCAGCACCTCGTTTTTGATTCGCTGTTCGTCTCTCTCCGTTAATCCGTCAGACACACAGCGCGGCTCCGACACGAACGGCACCTGCGCTCCATATTCCACAAACACGGCTTTATTGTTCCGAGCTCCACAAACACATTTGCTAAGCGTTTATTTGTTTAGCGTTTAGTTAACGTGAGAAGATTCAGATCGGAATCTGGAGCAGTTACAACCCGGAGGCAAGGGCAGTGTTTTTATTATTAGTAAAACAAATAACAAACACGGTAAGGATTTGAGAAAAAGACGGGATTTAAGGGCCAAAGGAATGCTGAATAGATCTGAGGAACGTTGGATAAATCCGAAGGTTGCTGGACATACTGGAGTCGAGGACCTTCAGGGGGATCTGAATAAATAATAGAGGGGATCTGAGGGACGTGTGCTGGATCTGGAGATTTCATGATAGATCTGAGGAGCTTCAGGTGGATGAGATCTCTGGATGGTTCTGAAGATCTCACAGTGTATATGAAGTAATATCAGAACAGATCTGAGGCACTGGGGATGGATCTTTAGATCTTTAGATCTTTGGATGGATCTGAGGGCCTGCAGATGGACCTGTGGAACTTATGGATAGATCAGAATAAATACCTGAAAGGATCTGAGAAACTCATGATGGATCTGAAGATCTCTGGACGGACGTGATGAACTTTGAATGGATCCGTATAAATACCTGAATGGATCCAAGGAACTCTGTCTGGATCTCAAGCTCTCACAAAGGATCTGAGGACATTCGGATGGATCTAGGGAATGGCGAATGGATCCACATGGATTTGAATAAATACAGGAATGGATCTGAGAAATCCAGAACTTGAGCTGGATCTCAAGATCTTTGGATGGATCTGACAATCTCATGAATGGAGATCCAGGGAGTGGTGGATGGATCTGAGAAACACAGGCTCTATGAGGATCTCTGTGTTCCAAATGGGTTTCAGGGAAATCTGGAAAGATCTGAAGATCTATAAGGAGGACTTGTTGGATGCAGGACTTGCTCTGCATCCAAGGATGACTTAGGAAGCTGGATCTGAAATGGAGAACTGGTATGGAGAACAGTTGCTACTGCGTGTTGGTTGTGGAGCGTTTATGTGGAGGTGGAGCGTGAAGCCTGCAGCTCTGGAGAACTTTTCAATGCCACTGCTTGTAAAAACACACCAGAAAATAAAATTTTATTTCAAGCAAAACTGCCAGCGCATGCAGTCGTGTAAATATTGAACAACACTTTATGCGTTTGTCAGCAGTGTCAAAGTTTAACGCTTATGCAAACGCACACACACACACACACACACACACACACACACACAGATACACACAGAAATGCAATAACTCCCCTTCTCATTTCTTTGTCCTTGTCCCAGAGGATTTTGTGTGTCGGCGATCCGGTCAATAAAACAATTGAATCAGAGTCTTTAATTAATACGCTATAAATAAAGGGATAAAAAGACCAGACTGTAATCCTCCTCCTACAGCGAGTTTCTCTTTTACTGAAACTCCCGCTGGAACGACGGTGACGTTTACTGTCCACAATTTAGGGGTGGCATTGGAATTCACGCTGGGGTCGGAAAATTAAACCGTAGCTACAGAGTCATAGGACGAAGATTAAATTAGGGGAGAGCTAAAGACTTACGGGAGCTTTTAGCTTTTAGCACAGCAACATTTTCATCTGGATCAATCCCGACTCAGAACTGTCCTTTTTCACTTCCGGAGAAATTAATCGTTCCTAAACGACGGAATATTTGTGTTTAACGTACATTTCACTAACATACTCTACTAACAGTAAACACATTTAAATGGCAAAATATGATCAGGAATGAAAATCTCAGTGAAAATTGAGATTTGTGGATTTAAACGGATCTTTCTCTCCACCTCTGACTTTTATTTTGACAGCATGGCTTCCACCCTCATTATTCAGCAGCTGATAAAATAGCACTTGATCCAGCACATGCTAACGTATGGTGTTGCTGAAGGTTTGGTAAATTTGCCATAATTGAACTTGCAGGAGAATTGAGAAATTTTTACCTTGAGAATGTGGTCATGTGAAAATCACGTGTTTTGTGCACAGCGCTGTGTGGCGCCGTACTGTCAGTAATATCAGCAGTATTAGCAATATCAGTAGTATAGTATCAGAAGTATCAGTAGTATAGTATTAGAAGTATCAGTAGTATAGTATTAGAAGTATCAGTAGTATTAGCAGTATCAGTAGTATAGTATCAGTAGTATTAGCAGTATCAGTAGTATAGTATCAGTAGTTTTAGCAGTATCAGTAGTATAGTATCAGTAGTATAGTATTAGCAGTATCAGTAGTATAATATCAGCAGTATGTTCAGTATCAGTAGTATAATATCAGCAGTATGTTCAGTATCAGTAGTATAGTATTAGAAGTATCAGTAGTATAGTATCGGTTGTACCAGCAGTATCAGTAGTATTAGCAGTATCAGTAGTATTAGCAGTATCAGTAGTATCAGTAGTATAGTATCAGGAGTATTAGCAGTATCAGTAGTGTAGTATCAGTAGTATAGTATCAGCAGTATTAGCAGTATCAGTAGTATAGTATCAG
>CM074972.1:12499581-12504581 GCA_037577455.1 Pangasius macronema
GTATCAGTAGTGTAGTACCAGCAGTATCAGTAGTATAGTATCAGTATTGTAGTACCAGCAGTATCAGTAGTGTAGTACCAGCAGTATCAGTAGTATAGTATCAGTATTGTAGTACCAGCAGTATCAGTAGTGTAGTACCAGCAGTATCAGTAGTATAGTATCAGTATTGTAGTACCAGCAGTATCAGTAGTGTAGTACCAGCAGTATCAGTAGTGTAGTACCAGCAGTATCGGTGCTGCTGCTCCCTAAGGGTTCACTGTGGTATTACATTCTATCCAGACCTGTGCATGCTTATAACACGTTTATGTTGTTGATTAAGTAAATAACGCATCGAATATAAAAATCCACATCCATCATTTATTCTGTCTGACATCATCCATCACCATGACGAGCTAAAATCGTTAGAGTGTACAGGTTTAGAAGAGGAAAGACAGACAGCTCTGAGGGTTTGGAAAGGATGTTCAGTATGAGCAGAGTGTGACGATTAAACACGAGCCTAAGAGTGTCCATGTGGAACGGTCCGCAGTCACTTCGCCCCCCGAGCTGCAACGTTTATCGGTTAAGCGATTAAAAACCACTCGACATTAAGGCAGCTTTCATAAGAGTTAACTTTTCCTTTTGAAAGTGCTCCGGCTTTTAGAAACTCTGAAACAGTGGTGCTCCCTAACCACTAGAGAAAGCAGGAGCAGTTTCAACGTCTCCTCAGTAGGCGAAGACCCTAAAAAGTAAATACAGAGCGAGGTGGGCCAGTTGAACCTTTCCTGGAGCTCTACTGCTGTGGTTTGTTCTGCTCTGGTGGAAAGTCAGACCCCTTTCACGTGGGATGATGATGATTCCCGCTGAGGTCAGTGTGAGAATAAGTTTAGCGTTACAGTAGCTATCTCCTCTGCTGTCTATTCACACACCTTAGGCTTTTCTGGAAGTTGAAATTAGTTTTGGCACCCTAAATTTACTACAGACTTTGTTATCGATGTTTATTTTCTGAATTCTATATTACTGATTCAGTACTAAAACATTTCAGATTCCATACATACTGTGTGTGTGTGTGTGTGTGTGTGTGTGTGTGTGTTTACATATAAAATATAAAATATGTATATATATAAAATTAGCTATAAAAACTAAATCTAAATCTGTTTACTTTAATTTGCACAAGTCGGTCATTTGGCTGTTTTTTTATTTCGCTGAAGGAGGACGAGATGTTATTATTGCTCGTGATAAATGGCCTGTTTTATAATGAAAAAGTAATTAAAATATGATCACGCCATGCCTGAGGGTTATAAAGTGAGTAATGGTGATAGTAAATTCGGCTTCGTGTCCCTATCAGAAAGACAGGAGCTATAAGGGAAGAGGGAGCTGCGCTAAAACGGAAGAGTTCAGAGAAAACGATCTGAAACGTTCTTCTCGCTGAGGCTGAAAGCTTCTGTTCAGTGGCATTAAGTCTCGCTCAGTACTGGGACCTCGCGTCTTGTCCTTGTCCCGTCTCGCATATAAATAAAGTTTTGTAAGTGAATTCTAGGTTAGCTCTCTCTGGGTCTGGGGACGTTTCGCTGACTTGTAATTGCAGCTTGGGTGAAACTTTGTTACCCACTTTTACCCGTGTGTGTGTGTGTGTGTGTGTGTGTGTGTGTGTNTCAGGGGCCATCTGCTCCTAAAAGCACCGTGTAGCTCTCAGGAACCGCTTCACACTCCAGATGCACCTTCATGACTTTTATGGGGAAATATGCTGCAGAACGTGCTGTTGTGTGGAAAAAGAAGTGTGTGTGTGTGTGTGTGTGTGTGTGTGTGTGTGTGTGTGTGTGAGAAGAATGCTTTATTCATTCTGTGTTCATAATTCTTCTAATACGCCACAATCCACCTCGTGCCTTAAGATCTCAAAACTCCGGACTTCCGGAAGTTCCCAGAATATCAAAGTCTACAAAAAGGGGGTGGAGCGTTTTTGTATTTGAAGTGAAGTGAAGTGACTTTGTGGCCAAGTGTGGTGACCCATACTCGGAATTTGTGCTCTGCATTTAACCCCTCCAAGTGCACACACACAGTAGTGAACACACACACACCCGTGAACACACACCCGGAGCAGTGGGCAGCCTGCCTCGCTGACTCGGGTGGAGTCGATAACGAGGGTAAATTCTTCATGTTTTTCATTTAGCAGCTGCTGTATTCCGGAATGTCGACTCCTGACTGCTTGTGAATATTCATGAGCTGTGAACAGCGCGATGGAAAGAAGCAGAAAGTCGTTCTTCAGCTGTTTATTAGCACGCGTTCATCACGGACGTGATTTTTCGAGTGTCTGAGAGGAAAAAGACAGAGCGCTTTTCAGCCCCAGAAAGTTTCCAAAAATCACTTTCAATTCCGCTACGTAAATATATATCGCTCGCATTACCACGCCGAACATTAATCATGAGCGCTTAATAACTGGAATCTTTAACTTCTCCACAGGGGAACTCCGCTTTAAGAGTATAATGACTGCACGGAAGCCGGCGTCTAGCGCGCAGCTCTCCCTCCCTCGTCTCCCTCAGAGAGCAGAGCCAAGTGAGCCCTCGTCTCATCCATTAAATCTGAAACTGTCAGAAGAAGAAAAAAAACCACCACCACAAACGAGCAGCGAGCTGCACAGAATGACAATTAACCACCATCGCAAAGGCTAATGCCGGAGAAATCGTTAAAAACTCCGGCGTGTCTCTTCCGTTGTTTGTGAACAATCGGAGATTGATTCGCCAGTGCGCTCGGGTTGCCAGGTCCTCTTTTCCCCCTCCTCTCCCCACGCTGACGGCGCGGAGCAGGACGCCGTTATGAATTATTCAGCGTGGCATCGATCTGGCTGTAATAAACAGACCGCTAACGATGCGCTGATCCCCGAGCCCCGACGCTCGCCTCCGATGCGGCTCGGATCGCGGATGCGTCCGGATCGTCCCGAGCGGATTCAAAAACCTTTCGCTATGAACCGCTGACTGAGGCTGAAGTTTATTTCCAAACTTTATTGCAGCAAGACAGATTTTTCTTTTTATTGGTTTTAACGAAGTTCACTTAGTGAAAAAAAACAAGGAATTTTGGGCCTTAATCCCGGACAGTATTCATCCTTCTGGGAATTCTGCACACCTTCCCCCCTGCTTTACTCCTGGATTAGCGTTCTTCTGCACTTTATTACATTAACACTCACACTGCATGGGGCAGTTACAGGAAAATAATCAGTCACAGGATGATGAAAGGATGATGAAAGGATGATGAAAGGATGATGAAAGGATGATGGCAGATGATGGCGGGATGATGGAAGGATGATGGCGGGATGATGAAAGGATGATGGTGGGATGATGGCGGGATGATGATGGGATGATGGCGGGATGATGATGATGGTGGAATGATGATGATGGGATGATGATGGGATGATGATGATGGGATGATGGAGGGATGATGATTATGGGATGATGGCGGGATGATGATGATGGCGGGATGATGGTGGAATGATGGCGGGATGATGGTGGGATGATGAAAGGATGATGGCAGGATGATGGCGGGATGATGGCGGGATGATGATGATGGGATGATGGTGGGATGATGGCGGGATGATGGCGGGATGATGGCGGGATGATGAAAGGATGATGAAAGGATGATGACGGATGTGTTGGAGCGGCGTTACTGTTGATTTTTTTCCTGTATCAGTGTTTTATTCCTCTTACACCACAGCCATTACAATTTTTTTATTTATTAAACAACACCAAGTCATAGTTTTTGTCCGTTTATAGTTACATTTGACTATATTATTATTATTATGGAAAATAATTTATCTCGACTTTGTAGCCACATTGCTAACGTAGCAGTTAAATTAAAGTGAAAGTAATTAATTGCGCTTGATATTAAAAGGTCGGTGTGTGTTGTTGTGTACGGACAATAATCCCAGGGCTGAGTGGGTCATGAGGTTAAACCTGGGGGTGCCATTACTTTTCTGTGTGTGTGTGTTTTTAAGAGTAATAGAACCGTGTCTGCTGATGAATCCCTTAAGGACGCGCTCACGTGATGATTTCCCGAGTCTGTTTACGGCGCGTGCAGACGTGAGCACGTGGGCTGGGAGTCACGTGGACTCGCCTGGGCTTCGGCGCGAGCTCCGCCGCTCCCTTTTCCTTTACCGGAGTAAATATTTTTCTCAGCTAAAGAGTCTGAGCTCTAAAAATAGTCGGCGGAAGTGCGCGGCGCCGCCGCCGGAGACCTCTCGGTCATCATTTGTGGCTGTGCGCTCGAGTGTGAAATTAAAAAAAGAGAAGAGAGTGAGAGAAGGAGAGAAAAAAGGAAGTAAATTACCTTGATTTCCTAAAACTCAGCGCTACATTTGCATGAAATTACGTTCCGTCGGCCTCCGAGAGCGGCGCTTCCGCACGTCATGCCTGAGCGGACAGCCAAACTCGTTCGGGAAGCAGAAAGCTGTTCTGCAAATGAAAGCGTCTGGATGGAGACGTGTGTGTGTGTGTGTGTGTGTGTGTGTGTGTGTGTGTGTGTGTGTGTGTGTGTGTGTGTGTGCACCCTGGGCCTCATCTCACACCCGTCTGAATCTATTTAACACGTTGGATGAGCTGTCTGCTGCCGAGGACACCGGAAGAATCCGCAATGTTTCCTTTTTCCTTTTTCCGTTTTCCGTGACTCCGCCCGAGGCGACGTGGCCACGCCCTCCAGGTTTATAGTATTTATTTATTTAATCTCGTAACTCCGAATTTCCGAGCTCAGACTAGGGAAAAAACAAAGGAAACACTCTCTCAACTTGGAATTCCTACTCGTCTTGAAGGTCTCTCTAAACCCCACAGTTCAGCATGTGACATCAAATCAGCACGGCTGCGCATGGAATTTCCAACTTCCGATTAGGAAAAGACTAAGAAAGCGCCCCCTCGACTTAGAATTCCTACTCAGAAAGCCGGGAAAACATCCTCAACCCTGAGTTCAGCACGTGACATCAAATCAACACGGCTGCTCTCGGAATTTCCGACCTCCAGCTAGGAAAAACCCAAGTGAAAAAA
>CM074972.1:12509581-12516938 GCA_037577455.1 Pangasius macronema
CACTAGCAGCATGCAGAAGTTTCCTGTAGATGACACTGCGCTCATAGAGCAGCGCACAAAATGAATCAAGTGCACAGGTCAAGACTCTGAAAAGCACTGAAAGAAATGAAGTCCTTTTTTGCAGTGATTTGACGAGATTTTACCTTGAACTTTGCACAAATAGAACTGGACCTGCTGCTAACAGCATCTCTGTTTGGATCACTGCAGGTTTATTGCTGTGTCCGTCCCACTGAATTACAACCGCAAACATGTGGACCAGCGGCAGATTGTCCTGCTGTCTGCCACATGGATCCTGGCACTAGCCGTGGCCTCGCCTGTGCTCTTCGGCATCAACGATGTGCCAAATCGGGACCACAGCGAGTGCAAGCTGGAGAATAACAACTACGTGGTCTATTCCTCTGTCTGCTCATTCTTCGTGCCCTGCCCCATCATGCTGCTGCTCTATTGCGGAATATTTCAGGGCCTCAGGAAGTGGGAGGAGGCGAGGAAAGCCAAGCTGAAGAGCAGCACGCAGGCCTGTCAGAAACTTGAGGAGCCACCAGCGTCTCTACTGCCACTGGTTTCTCTACCACCGCCTCTTCCCCCAGTCATAGAGAATGACTTTACAGACCTTAATCTGAAAGAGTCGGACCAGGATCCTGTCCCAGACAGTCCTTATACATTAGCCTGTAAGAATGGGCCTGTAGCTTCGCTGACCTTCTCCGACAGTGGTTACAACCAATATCAGAACCAGGAGAAGAAGAGGGCAAAGATTAATGGGAGGGAGAGGAAGGCCATGAGGGTGCTTCCTGTTGTGGTGGGTGAGTAGATGTTCATTGTTATCATAAGACTGTTGCTATAAAAAAAACAGAGATGACAAATTACAGGACAAATACAACATAGAGTGTCAGCTTTAGCGAGCCTTGGTACAGAGTCTACAAATCTCTGCATCTGTACCGATGGATGAACAACATTCTTTCAAAATATATTCCCTCATGCCACACAGAAATCACAAGTCTTGAGTATGGCAGTGCTGCAGTCCTGAAGTACCTGCATATTTTTGTATTTTCTGTGCTTCAACACATATAACTTACTGGCCTTGATTATTAAACGTGATTGAGAAGCATGGCTATAGAAAGCTTAGTGCTTATTAAATAGGGCTGGGTGATATGACTATATAATATCATCATAATAAATTAGGTCACAATATGCTTTTCTGAGGTATCTAGGATATCATGATATCTTTGTATTAAATTAAAAAAAAAAAACATTTTTGTTACTAATTACATACTGCTAACCCTGAAAGCAGCTTACTTGATCTTTTAAACTGTAAAATGTAAAAATAAAATGGTCTCGTTTTTGGATTGAATTTTTTTATATTAATTTTTTTTATAAATAAAAATAGAATTAAAAAAAATAAAAATAAATATATTTTTGTCAACATTAAACAAAGTATCATTGGACATTTTAATATTAATGCAACACATTAATATATTAAATTGCTGGAAAATTGTTCACAATCCTAAATATTGCGGTACATATCACTGAGATGCTTTCAAGAATCATAATATGATATTTTTGTCATATCGCCCACACTAATAAGTTACATTTGTGAAAGTATGGCGTGTCAGCCACGAATTTATTATTAGTGGGGTTTTGTTTTTCACTAATAATTCATTGCTTCATTGCAGTATTGTTTATTAACTGATTCTAGACACGTACTGCCACTGAAATGTTGTACCACATCATAACCATTCATCATATTTTGGCTGTACATATATACCGTATGGCCAAAGTCTGTGGACACCTGACCATCACACCAGTGTGTGTACCTGTAGGAAACTATTGGTAACGCTGGGTGAGGAGGCCTGGGGTGCAGTCTGCATACAAAGATGCATACATTCTACACAGTTGTGTGCTTCCAACTTTGTGGCTACAGTTTGGGGAAGGTACAAAGGCTCACTGGTGTCTCAGCATAAGTAAAGATCTTGGCATGTATCAAAGCGCAAGCTGACTAACATAAGTAGCTACCTAACCCTAGCTAGCAAGCTTCATATTTTACAGCATGCTAGGTTGTGCTAGAGATGAGACGTTTTGTAAAAAATATTTCATGTCCGTTCATAATGGTTTTCAGATGTGTTCACAGTAAGCCCCAATTCGCTGTCTACCTAAGCACATGCTTCCCATATGGAATATGACAATATTGTGCAGGCTGATTATTTTGGTACATTATCCAATATAACGATTTATCAGCAAATAACTAAATGTAAGGGGAAAATGTTGCAAAATAGAGAACAACCTTTAAATCAGCTTGTCTTTAAATCAAGCAAACATTTCTGAATGTAAATACAGGACCCACATGCAGTCTAACTGAGTGACTCTTCAGAGCCACATCAGCTAATCATGCTACTTAAATCCTCCAATCCTATTATGACATAACCTCTGTCCTAGGCTGGACGCAGCCATACGGAGCTGGCACACTGACATTTACAGCGTTTTGCACACACTCCCTTATCCAGAAGTGTTAAAACACATGCTTAAACACAGCAGTGTACTATGTTAACAAGTCCTGCTGTATCTGTACTACTGAACGTCTTTTGTCTGTGCGATGGAGGAAGTGTTGTGGCTTGGACAGGCTTTCTTAGAGAAGTTCATTTAACAGCCTCAGTGAGAAGAAAGTACACTTTTGAACAGAAAGTCAAATTCCTACTAAAGTCATTTTGGTTTTGTATTTTTTTTTTTTTTAAATTATGTATAGCAGTGCTCCTGCTGCTGCTTCTCTCTTCTCCCGACTCATCCATCCACCCACTTCACTTCAGCCTGTCCCTTGTGATGGAGTGATGATGGTCTTCAGCAGTTGACAACAGGGACAGTGACAGAGAGCTGGTCCATAATTCATAAACAGAGGACAGATGAGTCACTGTCAGCCACACCCCTCTTACTAAGAACAGCTGAAAGAATACAAATCAATTCTGGCAGTCTGCAGGCTAATTTTCCAGCCTGATCACCTCTTAGAGATGATTTGTAACTAGTATGTGAGATTAATTTAGCTGGTTCACAGGTAAAGCGTTCCATCCCCCCTTGAGCACATCTTGTTGTGCCTTTAACACGACACACGATCACAGGATGTTCTCACGTACCCTGTGTTTTTCTTTCCAGGTGCCTTCCTGTTCTGCTGGACTCCGTTCTTCGTGGTACACACGATGCGTGCTCTGTGTGAGGACTGCGACATTCCCAGCAGCCTCATTAGCATCGTCACATGGTTGGGTTACGTTAACAGTGCCATCAACCCCATCATCTATACTGTCTTCAACACAGAGTTCAGAAAGTTCTTCAGGAATTTTTTACCTAAATGCTGCTAGACACATTGCATGCCTAATGTTCATTTGGCCAATAAGCTCTGAGCTTGACCATGATTGTAAAATACGGCAATGCTTACATCTCGTCTTTAGTAGAATGTGTATTTTGCTGTTACATTGTTTTGCATTGACACTTGAATTGAATTGCTATAACAGCAGCATTTCAGCGGGACAGTTGGCCACTTTTAATGGCCTCATTCATAGGTTCTTATTGCATGTTGAACATGACTGACTTCGTTCTTCAGCCTATGGTCTATTTCCCAAAATGTAGTCATTTAAATCACAGCGATCCTGACCAGGATAAAGCATTTACTTAAGATGAATGAATGAACACAGTAAATGCAACATGACGTGAGCACTTTGCTCTGTTCAATATGCTCATATGTTATAATCCCGTGGCCTTTCATTGGCCCCTGAGCTTCACATATGACCACTAGCTCCCACATGCTTCTTCTTCTTNCCTCTTCGCCTCCTGCCTGGCAGCTCCATGTCCAACATTCTCCTACCAATATACTCACTCTCCCTCCTCTGAACATGCATGAGAGTAAAAACAACCTGCTCTTATTATTTTTGCTGGTTCCTGTGAGATCTTCTCCTGCCAAATGACTACAGATTTTAGGTTTCAGACCACACTGAAATGAATCTGCACTGAAAGAAACATCAGGTTTTTCCACACACACTCTCAAAATATATTTACTTGATGATTATGTATAAGTAAACTTTATCCACCATAGGCCTGTGCAGCTGCGGATTCTCATTCGAACCAAGTGATTCCTGATTCTCGCGTACATTTAGGAACAGCAACTTTTTATTCGTTACAATAAACATTACATACACTTGCAAAGGTCCAAAAAAGTTCCCCCAATGTTATTATTCTCTCTGTCATTTTCTTATTAACCGTCTTCCATTGTCAAGCTTGTTATTCTAAAAAAAACAAAAAACAAAACAACCTAAAATGTCTGCGGTGATATGAAAGTCAAAATAAAAAAGGTGGAAGATGTTCTGTGGTAGGAAGGTCAGTGCTGTGTTTAG
This sequence comes from Pangasius macronema, assembly GCA_037577455.1. NCBI lineage: Eukaryota > Metazoa > Chordata > Actinopteri > Siluriformes > Pangasiidae > Pangasius > Pangasius macronema. Next base: position 12,513,952 of record CM074972.1, read on the forward strand.
ATTTTCAGTACTTTTAATATGTGCAGGATGTCAGTTCTTATTATATTCAAGCTAAGACAGAGCCAAGTAAGCCCTTCTCTTATAACCTTGATGAAAGAGGCACAGTTAAATGATTGCTGTGTTGATATGTGAGTGGTACTTAAAGTGAAAAGTCATATTCTGTCACTGGTCTATTACACAAAATCAAGCATCTGGCTCTGTGTAAACCTGCATATATGAGGCTATTGTTGATTTTCATTGGTGCATTTTACAAACCGGGGTGCAGGAAATCCCTTCTGTGATCACTACAGAAAACAGTCAGTGGGGCTCAGATCAGCCCTCCACATCTGTCTAAGTCTAAATCTGCCCTAGAAAAATTGATTTCACTGACCTCTGTCAAAGAAACCATTCGGTTTGCTTACTTAGGGCTCCACTACTTTCACCTCAAAAGAAAAGACCATGTTTCAATAGTCTACAAAGGCCGAAAGTAAACCCTCTGCACAAAGGCACTGATGCGTGGATTTGCAGCAGGAAAAAAAAAAAAAACAGGCAGCTTTCTCTCCATTTGAGGCTTGAGAAGCCTGATATTATAAAAGCACTAAACCATACAACTGTAATAGCAGAAGATGGAAAAGAATACAAGACAGCAGGAAAGAACACTACAGTTTAGCATGAAATGATGCGTCACAATCAGAGCCACCGAGTCTCACTGGCACTGGATGAACGAGCTGCCACTTTCTGTGCCTCCTGCTGGGCTGATGCAAGTGCAGACAGGAAAAACCAAGGCACATTACGCCTGTTTGTGTATTGTGTAATCACAATTTGAAGTCCAAGATTGTGTTGAAATCTCTCCTCGACTGAGTAAACAAGTGAAACGCCACTTCTGAAATGTCTTTATAACACTCCAAGGTGAAACACCAAATTTAGTTTCGTTCCTTTTGACCCAGGATGGAATATTTCCTCATTCCTCATACGGACTTGTGTGAACAGGAAAGCAACAAAAGGGAGCTGACCTTGATATTTCAATACACAGAGTGGAGAGGGAGAGAATAAATTATAGTGCCTGGAGGTGGATTTGACTAGACAACCCTACGGAGTTCCCTGCCACCTAAAGACGGATCCCTTTAGTGACTCTTAATGCAGTGCCTTTTAGGCTACAGTATCACAAAGCAAAGACATATATTTGGTAAAGATAAATAGAAATGCAGGATACAGGAAGATGCTTGTGAAACATCAAGCATGGCAGTCAAAGCCAAAGCACTTTATATTGAATCGAAACTACTTCTTGTACATGAACTAACACAAGCCTGTATTCCCATCATTATAGCTTAAAGTCATTAGAACTAGAAGCTGCAATAAACTACGCTGCTTGAGCCATATATTTATCAATCTGGACTTTGGGTCACTAAAAGGCTAAATCCTAGAGGACTACATTTTCTACAGGGCAAAAGAGTCAAAACCTAAACACTCTTAAACGCTTAAACCCCTGATAAAGGTTTTTATTTGGTGAATACTGATTCTTATGTTCCTCATCAGAAATGTCAAACACTCCATTTTTGGAAACCGAGGCTGCATGATGTGGTGAAGCTGTCCAGTCGAGCGTGCGGAGTTCATCAGCTCAGGATTAATATGGATGAAGCCAGCTGTGTGGCAGTGGATGACACCTCAGAGAAAAGCTCAGCTAATCTCTGCTACGTGCCAGTCATTAAATAATGGCCATTTCAGTAACGCTCACAAGTAATCACTGGACACTTTATTAGGAACACCTGTACCCCTGCTCATTCACGCAATTTCCAGTGCAGGTGTTCCTAATAAAATGGATGGTATATGTATATATAAAACATTAAAATTACCTGCCGAATATTGTGTAGGTCCACCTTGTGCTGCCAAAACAGCTCTGACCTGTCGAGGCATGGACTCCATAACACCCCTGAAGGTGTGCTGTGGTATCTGGCACCAAGACTTTAGCAGCAGATCTTTTAAGTCCTGTAAGTTGCGAGGTGGGGCCTCCATTGATCGGGCTTGTTTGTCCAGCAAATCCCACAGATGCTCGATCGGATTGAGATCTGGGGAATTTGGAGGCCAAGTCAACATCTTCAACCCCTGTCATATTCCTTAAACCATAACAATTTTTGCAGTGGGGCAGGACGCATTATCCTGCTGAAAGAGGCCACTGCCATTAGAGAGTACCGTTGCCATGAAGTTGTGTACTTGGTCTGCAACAATGTTTAGGTAGGTGGTACGTGTCAAAGTAACATCCACATGAATGCCAGGACCCAAGGTTTCCCAACAGAACATTACCCAGAGTATCACACTGCCTCCGCCAGCTTGCCTTCTTCCCATAGTGCATCCTGGTTCCATTTCTTCCCCAAGTAAGCAAAGCACATGCACCCGGCCTTCCACATGGTGTAAAAGAAAATGTGATTCATCAGATCAGGTCACTTTCTTCCACTGCCCATTGTAGGCGCTTTTGGCAGTGGACAGAGGTCAGCATGGCCACTCTGACCGGTCTGCAGCTACGCAGCCCCATACACAGCAAGCTGCGATGTTCTGACATCTTTCTATCATAGCCAGCATTAACTTTTTCAGCAGTTTGTGCTACAGTAGCTCTTCTTTGGGATCAGACCAGATGGACTAGCCTTCGCTCCCCACTCTCATCCGTGAGGCTTGGGTGTCCATGACCCTGTTTCCGGTTCACAGACTGTCCTTCTTTGGATTCATCACAATTTGGCCTATGTCAAAGTTGCTCAGATCCTTATGCTTGCCCATTTTTCCTGTTTCCAACACATCAACTATGAGAACTGACTTTTCACATGCTGGCTAATATATTCCATATATGGCACTGTAATGAGATAATCAATGTTATTCTCTTCACCTGTTAGTCTTCACCTGTTAGTGTGTGTGTGTGTGTGTGTGTATATATATATATATATATATATATATATAAATATATATAGGTCTGGAAGTATTTTGACAATGACAGTGTGTTTGTGATTTTGACTGTATAC